>VSMD01078569.1:0-105081 GCA_008750895.1 Mirza zaza
GGTACAGATTTTAAGGTTTCAATAAATGCCCATTCCCCCTCTCCCCCCACAAGTCTGAGTCTCCAGCATGACCATCCCCCAGATGGTGCACATCTCACTCATTATGTATGTATATACCCTCTCCCCTCCCCCCTGCCCAATACCCTATTACTGTAGTACCTATGTGTCCACTTAGGTGCTGCTCAGTTAATACCAGTTTGCTGGTGAGTATATGTGGTGCTTGTTTCTCCATTCTTGGGATACTTCACTTAGTAGTATGGGTTCCAGCTCTAACCAGGAAAATATAAGATGTGCTATATCACCGTTGTTTCTTAGAGCAGAATAGTACTCCATGGTATACATATACCACATTTCATTAATCCATTCCTGGATTGATGGGCACTTGGGCTGTTTCCACAGCCTTGCAATTATGAATTGTGCTGCTATAAACATTCGAGTGCAGGTGTCACAAAAAATGATATGTTCTTTTCAAAAAATTAATTTATCCTGTTTTTTAGATTGGGTGAATTCTATTGATCTACCTTCAAGTTTACTGATATTCTACTCTGTAAATGCCACTCTCTATTATTGAGCCCTAGCAAGGATTTTTTTGTTTTTAAATTTATTTGCTAAGACTTTCTGGTTGTTATTGTTTTGGTTTTGTTTCTTACCTGTTGCAAGTGTGTTCACAATTGCTACTGAAGCATTTTTGTAATTGTTACTTTAAAATCTTTGCCAGGTACTTCCAATGTCTGAGTTATTTCAGTGTTAGGTTCTGTTACTTTATTTTCTCATTCAAATTATGATTGATCTGGTTCTTATTACAACAAGTGATTTACAATTGTATTCTGGACATTTTAGGTATTGTGTGAAATTACCCAAGAGGTTCTGTGACCTACTCCATCTTTTAAATAGATTAAATATAAGATTTAATTTGTCGTGAGATTCGGGACATAGTCTTTTTTAGCAGGCAGTTGCCCTGTTTATATTAATAATTGTAGTGCACAGGTCATGGGGACAGTAAATACTCAGCTTTCTGTTGTTCCCTGTTCACATCACCCCAGAAAAATTAGAGCTGTGACTCATATTACCTCATTGCAGCCAGGTGGGATTGGAAGCTCAGCTTCCAGCTGAGATGGGATGAAGGAGGAATGAAAGTGATAATAGTCCTTCTTCATATTGCCACATTCAGTCTTGCAGCTGATGAGTGCGTATGGAGTTTCAGTCTTTCACTAAGTCCCACTGACACCTGCTGAAACAGGGGTCAGGGAAAAGTGGAATGCTGACAAGTGTTCACACTGCGTTCACACTGGATACAGTCTCAGGGCCTTCTTGACATACCCTGGCAGTGGAATCAGAACACTGCCAGATTCCACTAAGCAAGTGATGGATGGTTAGGTTCCATCTTGCTGGATGATACTGCCAGGTTAGAGATTGGATCACCATTACCTGGTTTAATAAGGAGATAGAGGGGGCTGGAAGACTGGCTACCTGTTCAATCCCAATGAAACCACAGAGGGGTAGGGAAAATTTTTATGTTGATGCTTTTCTGGAACAGAGTGACTATTGCCAAAAAGGCTACTGTTGTTAGAGCACCATTTCCCCTGTTATTTGGCTGGAGGCAGAGTCTTTTCTTAGAAGTAATTTTGTCTATGCCTCTTGGCATTTCCAGATTGGAGGCTTCTGAGACTCTCCATCTCTAATATACGGAAGGAAAGGAATCAGTGGATTCACTGCCATTTCATTCTTCACATTATGAGATCCTTTCGAATTTCTTCTTTTTTCTACTTTCTTCTTTTGAATTTTCATCATCTTCTTATGTTAGTTTGTTGTGTGATGTTCATTTTGTTTTAGTAGTAAAAGGGATAATCTGGGAAGAATAGGGATACTCCATATTCACCAGGTCTTTAGATTAAATGTCTACAAATTACTCAAGGCCATTAAAGCTCTGAGGATTTACAATTATGTAGTATATGCAAGGGATATACCTATACACAGGGGTAATAGCCCCTGTGTACACTGTCTTTCTCACTAATTATATTTATTTGGTTCGGGGATATTCTGAATTCATTCTCATTATAAAATGAAGATGATGATACATATTACATAAAAGTGAGTTGAATAGTCATGAAATAACACACTGAACACAATCATCTATGTATACGGTATTCAGAAAGTATCCAGTCATTGTTAAGATAACAAGAACAGTTACGTGGTTGGATACTTTCTGGACAGCTCTCATATTGCCTTACCTCTCTCACTCTCATCCTTCCTTCCGTTATCTTTCCTCTCCCATCCTATACCTAACTTATTCTAATTTTGGAAAGATACCTCTCCCCTCCCTTCTAGCCCTATATACTTACAGGGCTCAGAACACTCTTCCTCTAAGAAAATATCTCTGGAGAATCTATTGTTGTCTTGTATGTTTATTAGTCCAAGAGAATCAAGGGCAGTACTCTACATGGTGAGCATGTTTTCTTTTCTCTGTCATAGAACTTGTCACAAAATAGTATGAAACTATACAAAAGAAAATTTTTACTGTTAGACTCAGTTTTGTTGAAAAGGCATTGTCTAACCTGGGAGTTATTTCATTTGACATCCAATCAATACTCATTATTGAATTAGTGTTTCATTTTAAGCCAGGTGACACTTTGAAAAAATAAAAGAAAGAATTTTAGGGAAATAAAACATGGATTGTGATGGAATAAAGAGAATTCTGGGCTTGATATTAGGGGAAACAGGATTATAGCTCACTCATGAAAGCAGTGAACATGACTTAAGATGGTAGTGATGGAAGGTGATCTCTGAGTAACACTCTAACAGAGTTTGTCCCGGGGTAGATGTAGATAAGTTTGCTCTGACCAATGAGAAATACGGATGAGATAGAAGAATGTAAGTTTTAAATAGTGTTATTATGGAATTATCAGAGGTTTTAAGCAACTCACAGGAAAAACTTATTTTGAAATTACTTTTGGCGGTTAGCTAGTGTTCTTTTGATGTGGAAATGTTCTGAGATTTGGCCATATGTCATAGTTTGGGGCTCCAGAAGACCCCCAAAACATGACCTTCAATAATAATGGGTATTTTTCAGGGAGGGCTCTGGATTGAATAACATCTTGAAGTCATTGAGAAAATTTCACAAGTATGCTGAAATGAGAAATATTGGTGAAAAAGATGATATATAACTTATAATGTCAGATGATGTATACATAACTCATGATAATTAGCTAAAATTTCATGTAAGGCAGCCTAAATCTATGCCATTGTGGTACAAAGTCTATCAATAAATAATACTTTGACAGTTTTTGAACTTCAATAGTCCTAAAAAAATTTCAATCCAAATAGTTCAAATTAAACACAATTGAAAATAAATTTGTAGCTCTAATATCATTCATATTCAACCCAACAGGGATTTTGTTTGCTTGTCTGTTTGTCCTTTTGAAATATTAATTGAATTTTTTCTTTAAAAAATCATTGGACAATGCATTCCATCACAACAGGTAAAAATAATCTGTATATGGCAGAGAGATATGTAATAATATCTTAATATTAATATTATATTTTAATTTGATCCAGGCAAAGTTAATTTATATAGCAAAGTATTAGGCCAACAAATCAATTGGACTTAGAAAAGCATTTCTTATTTTCCTGATTTTAAGATTAATATTTGAGAATAAAACTAATGGTGTTGCATTAATAATATATCATTTGTCCCAGACTATAATTTCATCAATCTTGTCAGTACTTTTTTAATGCCTTACATTTATCTTTATGTTTAGATAATGAAATCCCTTACTCTCATGAAATATGTGTAACCCTTTCAAATAATGCTACCCACATTTGATATAGTGTAAATATAAGTTCGTATGCACAAAGATACATAAATGCAAATACACACAGGGTTTTGATCTTCATTCAAATTTAGTTTTATGCATATGTTTGTATGTGCATATATAAGCATGTATGTGTGAGACAGAGGGAGAAAGAGAGGGAAAATGAGATAACCCACACGGAGGTTCAATTTAATGTTTTCTTTTATGCCATCACTACCAGTCAAATCATCCCTAATATGTACATAGCAGTTATTTATCTTCAAACTAGCAATTACATTACTGCATGCTGATGGTATAGTCACTCCCATTCTCTTTCTTCACCACACAGTATATTCATTCCTCCTTTTCCACCTCCCATAATGATGCTTTCTCATAAAATCCTAAGTATAAATGCCAAAAGCCGTCTCATATATCTCTTTTCTATTCTTATTAATATTTGTCAAACATCAATTCTGATTCACTACCCTTATTTGTATCAGTTCTCATAGCCCTATTGTTGGGAATGCCAGTAACAAAACAAATTTGTATGAAAACTGGACACATTTGTGTTTCCTGTCTACTTGGCTGGGCATTGCCACCTCTGGTTGCTGTCTGCTTTGTCGCTGAAATATTTATTGTCTTGACACAGAGCACATAACATCTTCATCAGGAAGGAAGCTGTTTTTGAATATGCTCTGAAGTCTATAGAGTAATCCAATTGGAAGGAAATGATTGGGAATCATTAAATTTTCTCTTATATTCCAGGGCTGTTCTGACTTTATCAGCTTTGTCACATAAGCACTAATGCTTTCTCCTTCAAGCTAACTGTGGTTTGTGAAATCTCATTCTGACTGTCATTAAAGTAAAGTCATCACTGTTTCACTGAAAATCCTCACTGCAGAGTTCCCAGGTGCTTTCAAATTTCTGACTAGAATGTATGCTCTTCCTGTGATTAGACCGTAGGGCAGACTTAGCTTTACTTTATCTAGGTTCAATCATTGAGCTATTTCCACTTAGATTTAGAAATCTGACACCAGAGAAGACCAGAAAATCCTTATACCCACAAATAGATATGTTTCATGAGAACATTTTAAAATAAATAAGTATAATAGGTTATTTTTATTATTTTAAATATTGGCATTGACCATATTAAACTAAAGAAAATATTAGATAGTATTCTCATCCAGAGAGACCAGTGAGTTCTTCAATATGGACCTCAAGAGAACAATTTCTGGAGTGAAATATTTCTAGGTCCTGAACTCAACTATTAGGCCCCCAAAATGCTGTTTTAGTTTTTCAGAGATGTGATTGTTTTAAGGGCACATAACCATACAATATAGTATAGTCTATACAATAACTCAACAAAAACAACATATGTAAAATTCAGAAATTGAATTATTTGTATTACCGTGTTTCCCCAAAAATAAGACCTACTCATAAAATAAGTCCTAGCAGAATTTCTAAGCATTTGCGCAATATAAGTCTTACCCAGAAAGTAAGACATAGTGAAGGGCATGGCTATGCAGCGTATCTGCACAACCCATGCATTTCATTGCAGAGAGGTAAAGAAGATGAGCAGCCCTTCTCATTTGCCCCATCTTGACAGCTACTATCCCAGAGGTGACCGGAAAGGTGTGGGCAGCCCCACCAATAAGGTCAGCTCCCCCTGTCAGGTCCCGGCCATCCTGCGCCTGCCACAAGCTGAGGCTTTGAGGGAAAAACAACACATCCCCTAAAAATAAGCCCTACAGTGTCTTCTTGAGGATAAATAAATATAAGACCCTGTTTTATTTTCAGGGAAACATGGTAATAAAGCAATACAACTGGAAACTAAACAAAAGGTGCATGTTGGAGATTAATGTGTTATCTTCCAGTAAGAATATTTTAGTGGAAGGAAAATTCTAATCAATACATTGTGTGTTAAGCACGGAATCATAGCAAGGAGAATCCCTTGAAAATATTAATGAACAATGTTGTCATGTCATTTGTAGTACATCTGTCTTCTCTGTAGGAATAGGTTCTACTCAGCAGATTGCATAACTGCATCAACTTATTATGAAATATCTGTCCTGGACATTGTTGTAGATACAATGACATAGCAGAATGTTGCATTCTAGCAGAATGCAACCCTTGTTTCTAAGGTGCTATGATAACTCCTCCTCTTTTGCCAGAAGTCTTTCTTGGGACACAGTCCTATGCAATACACTTGTTTAATTTTATTATACAATTTTTGTCTAAAGATAATTTTCTTAGGAAATTTACTTTTCAAAATCAGTTTAAATCTGTTTGATTAAATTACCTCAGATATAGCCTTATGTGTAAGACGACCATAATATTTATCATCAAAACTAGAACACTAGAACACTGATACTTATTTGTTGGGACTACCACTGTAACATTGGACGTTACCAAGCAAACTGGAGTAAAAGATTATCTTCCGACAGAGAATCTTTATTTTTGCAGATGACTAATCTAATCTGTGAAATTTAGTTGTTCTCCCTTTATACCTCAAAATTCTGGGATTAGAGTTTTGTCACTCCTGACTTCTACAATGACTGTGTCGTTTCCTCTATATGGTTACTGTAGGTTCATTATTAACTACTACCCATTCCCTCTTTTCCTCACACCTTTCTGATTTGAAAGATTGCTTCAGACATTGGGACTCTAATGAAAAATAATAGTTGTTAGGCTGCATTCTATTCCCTAACAGCCTTGTTAAGATGTCACATTCTTTTACTTTCATCTGAAAACTTCTTTCAAGAAAACAAATGTCCATTGATTTGGTAACCCAAGACTTTACTGAATTTGTTTATCAATTCCAGGAGTCTGTTGGTGGAATCTTTGGGGTTTTCTACATTTAAGATCATATCAGCAAAAATCAATAGTTTGACATCTTCTTTCCCAATTTGGATACCTTTAATTTCTTTCTCTTGCCTAATTGCTCTGGCTAGGACTTCCAGGATTGTGCTGAATAGAAGTGCTGATAATGGTCATCCTTCTCTTGTTCCAGATCTTAGTGGGAATTGTTTCAACTTTTCCCCATTTAGTATGATGCTGGCTGTAGGTTTGTCATATGTCTTTTATAATTCTGAGATATGTTCTATGCCATGTTGGTTGAGGGTTTTATCACAAAAGGGTGCTGAATTGTGTCAAATGCTTTTACTGTGTCTATTGAGATTATCATATGATCTTTGTTTTTGCTTTTGTTTATGTGGTGAATTACATTTATTGGTGAACCATTCTTGCATTCCTGGGATGAAGACCACTTGGTCCTGGTGGATTATTATTATTATTTTTTTTATGTCCTGTTAAACTTGGTTTGCTATTATTTTACTGAGGATTTTTGCATCTATTTTCATAAGATACTTTGGTCCATAGTTTTCTCTTTGTTGTGTCCTTTTCTGGCTTTGGTATCAAGGTGAAATTGGCCTCATAGAATGAGCTGGGAAGGATTGCCTCCTTCTTGCTCTTATGAGATAATTTTTGCAGTATGGATACCAACTCTTTTTTGTAGGTGTGATAAAATTCAGGTGTGAATCTATCTGGTCTGAGGCTTTTTTTTTTTTTTTTTTTTTTTTTGCTTAGAAAATTTTTTATTGCTGCTTCAAACTCATTACTCATTATTCATATGTTCAGGAGTTCCATTTCTTCCTGACTGAGTCTTGGGAGGTTGTGTGTTTCCAGGAATTTGTCCATTTCCTCTAGGTTTTCAAGTTTATGTGCATAGAGACTTTGATAGTATTCAAAGATGATATGTTTTATTTCTGTGGTATCATTTGTAATATCTCTTTTCAATTTCTGATTGAGCTCCTTGGGGTGCCTTCTCTTCTGTTCCTGGTTAATTTAGCAAGAATTCTATTAATTTTGTTTATCTATTCAAAGAACCAACTTTTTGTTTCATTGATCTTCTGTATTATTTTCTTGTTTTTGATTTAATTTACTTCTACTCTAAACTTAGCTGTTTCTATTCTTCTGCTGTGTTGAGATTGGTTTGCTCTTCCTTTTCTAGTTCCTTGAGACATGTTCCTTGAGACTGCTAATTTGTGATCTTTTTGTCTTTCTGATACAGGCATCTAAGGCTATGAATTTTCCTCATAGGACTGCTTTTGATGAATTACACAGAATTTGATAGCTTGTATTCATTTTGTCATTCACTTTGAGGAATCTTTTAATTTCTATCTTAATTTCATCATTGATTCAGTAATAATTCAGCAGCAGGTTGTTTAATTTCCATGACTGTCTGGAATTGAGTGTTTCTCTTAGAGTTGATTTTACTTTTATTCCACTGTGGTCTAAGAAGATACATGGTAGGATTTCTATTTTTTTGAATTTGCTGAGCCATGTTTTGTGGCCTAAAATATAACCAATTTGGAGAATGTTGCAAATGCTGACAAATCAGCATCATTCCTATACACCAATAACAGTCAAGCTAAGAGTCAATTAAAAGGCTCCATATTATTCACAACAGTTACAAAGAAAATAAAATACCTAGAAATATACTTAACCTAGGGAGGTAAAAGATCTCTACAACGAGAACTACAAAACACTGAGGAATGAAATCACTGATGATACAAACAAATGGAAAAATGTCATGCTCATGTATTGGTGGAATCAACATTGTTAAAATGTTCTTTCTTCCTAAAGTGACTTATAGATTAAATGTAATCCCCATCTAAATACCAACATCATATTTCACAGATTTAGAAAAAATAATTCTATGCTTTGTTTGAACCAGAAAAGAGTCTGAATTGCTAAGGCAATCTTAAGCAAAAGGAACAAATCTGGAGGCATCACATTACCAAAATTCAAACTATACTACAAAGCTATAGTAACCAAAATAGCATAGTATTGGCAGAAAAATAGAACATAGACCAAAGGAACAGAACAGAAAATCCAGAAATAAAACCATTCACATACTGCCAACCAAGGCAGACAACAATATACACAGGGGACAAGACAACAGTATACAAAGCAATGACAAAGCAGACAGCAATATACAAAGGGGAAAAGAATCACTATTCACTAAATGGTGCTGGGACAACTGGAGAGCCATATGTAGAAGAAGGAAACAGGATACATATCTCTCACCACTTACACAAATTAATTCAAGATGGATAAAAGACTTAAATATAAGGCATATTACCATAAGAATTCTAGAAGAAAATGTTGGAAAAAGGCTTCTAGATATTGTTCTACACAAAGAATTGATGAAGATGACCTCAATGTCCATCACATCAACAACAAAAACAAATAAATGGAACATGATTAAATTAAAAAGCTCCTGCACAGCTAAGAATATGATCAATACAGTGAATAGTCAACCTACAGAATGGGAGAAAATATTTGCATGCTATACATCTGATAAAGGGCCAATAACCAGTATCTACAAAGAACTCAAGCAAATCAGCAAGAAAAAAATCAAACAACCCCATTAAACAGTGGGCAAAAGACATAAACAATTTTTTTTTCAAAAGAAGATAAACAAATGGCCAATAAACATATGAAGAAATGTTCAAAGTCTCTAATGATTAGGGAAATACAAATCAAAACCACAATGAGATATCATCTAACCCAAGGTAGAACGGCTTTTATTAAAAAGTGCAAAAGCAATAGATGGTAGCGTGGATGCAGAGAGAAAGAAATGCTTATACAATGTTGGCGAGTCTGTCAATTAGTACAACTTCTATGGAAAACAGTATGGAGATTCCTCAAAGAACTAAAAGTAGACCTACCATTTGATCCAGTAATCTCACTAGTGGGTATTGGTATTTATCCAAAGGAAAATGAGTCATTTTATTCAAAAGATACCTATACTTGAATGTTTATTGCAGAAAAATTCATAATTGCAAAGATGTGGGATGAACCTAAATGCTCATCAGTTCATGAGCCGATAAACAAAATATGGTATATGTATACCATGGAATACTACTCAGTCACGAAGCAGGATGACATAATGCCTTTTGCAACAATACGGATGGAAATGAAGACCATTATGCTACATGAAGTATCTAAAGAATGGAGAAACAAACACTACATGTGCTCACTATTAAATTGGAACCTACTGATTAGCACAGGTGTACATAGAGGGAAATAAAACTCACTGGATATTAACCATGGAGTAGGGAAAGGGGGGTGATGGGCGCAATCCTACCTAATGGGTACAATGAACACTATCTGGGTGATGGGCACACTTCTAACCCTGACTCAAGCATTATGAAAGCAACCCTTGTAACCAAATACATTTGTACTCCCGTAATACTTTGGAATTAAAAAAAGTAGAAAAAAATGTGTCCAGATATCTCAACACACACACTGCAAGCTACTTAAATTGTATTTCTAGTGGTAGAGACAATTTTATATACCTATTTATAATTAAGTAGGACACTGACTGGACTTTGGCTAATGGCATTGTGTCACTCCATTCACACCTTTATCTTCTGATAATTCTCTCAGGAGACCCTCTTTTCCACTTGTCCCTGAGTGATTCAGAGGATCAAGTGCAGGGCAGGATCCAAGTACCGGAGAAGTTGGCTGATAAAGAATAAAACAAGTCTTGGCCCTACCTTGTAGTCCCTCTCTGGTTCGACTAATAAACGACTACTATGGTAAACCACGGTGATTCAGGGTCATTTGTTATAACAGTTAATTCTCCTTGACTAATATAAATGCCACTGAAAAAAATTATAAAAACCTGCCAGAAAAGCCCTGTCTAAATATCATGCAATAAGCCGTTATGATAATTACATACTAATCAGAGTGCATAAAGCCTTCCAAGATTTTTGCCAAGCATATATTTTCTGATTGTTTTTCTCCTGAGTTCTTAACATCTTTGTATCTCTATAAAACTCAACTACTCAATGTTCTGCCTGAATTTCCTTGCTTTTCTGCTTTGGTTCCTTCACAGACAGAGCAACTTTTCTCCTCTTTTCTAAATTGCAGCTATCCATATTTGAATGCCATTTCTTCTATGAACCCTCCCAGAGAAGCAAATAATACAGAACATACACATAAACCCAAATACATTAAAAACAAAACAAAAAAGGAACCACAACAACAAAAAAAACAACAAAATAAATATCTTAGAACAAATTAATACTTCTGTTAACACTCAAGGCATTTCATCAGAATACTTTTTGGCCATGACCATGGAATCTCATTTTACCTTATGTTAGAATTGCTTAAGAATAAGTACTATCTCCTTAAATAGTGTACATTGCAGATATCATTGAACCATGTTTAATTTAGCTTTGTATTTTTCCAAAGTTTCCAAATACCCTTGAGAACGTTTGTGGAATGATTGGAAGCTCTTGAGGATATAGTCTTTATCCCAAAGTATTTTAGAGACTTGCCACTTAGCTGTTACCTTTAAGTCACTTACAAACTTCTATCTCTTATCATCATACATTTCTATTGTCATATGTTGAATAGTGCTTACTTTAAATCTTGTAGTGTTTTTTGAATAATCATACACATGCTCTGCTTCTCTGAGTTCTCATTCTTTCTCTTTTTCATGTAGATATAGCCTATTTTGTTACATGCACTTAAAACCTAGTAGACATCTTTAGTTTATATATTCAACAGACATGAACTGAGGATCTACTTAAGCGTGATACATACTCTACCACGCTTGTTGCCTATATAAAAAAGTCAGTAGGTCTTGTCAATGTTTATAGCTCTTTCTCTTAGGTTTAAATCATTATTCACAGCATTAAACAAATTATCTTAATTACACTTATCCTTTAGATTTTATTCATTGAACAATGTTTATGAAGTCCTTACTAATTTAGTTCTTATTATCACACATATGTAAAACTATTCCATACTCCCAGCTTATCACATTTCTACTAGCGCTTCTATTCTTCAATGTATTACGTCCAGTGTTTCCTAGTAAATCTTCATATGACATTGGTTTAATCATGTCCGTCAGTGCACTACCTGCAATGACTTCCTCTTTACTACAGGATAAAATTTAAACCTTTCAGCCTGGTAGTTAAACTTGTATCTCCCCTAAACTACCTAAACAGCTCAAACTAGACAACTTTAATACTCACTAATTGGACTCTCACTACACTAAACCCTATGTCGGTTACTATACAGTAATCTTCCTAACAAACAGCTTATACTTTCCATTTTAATGGTAAAGACAATAAGCCTTACAAGGACTGAATATCCTTCCTCAAATTGCATTGGCAATAGGTGCCAACATTGAAGCTACAAGTCAGGAAATTTTTATTTTAAAGGTGATCTACATTCTGCTAATATTTTGCCTTGCACTTATCTACCATAATTACGTCTTTCTTTTCTTTACTTGTTCTTATTCACCTCAAAAGCAAGCATGAGCAAAGACACATAATCCATATAAATCTAAAGCTCCAGAGGGTTCATTATCATATAGAATATTCCAGTAGGTAAAGTATAAATAGCCCTCAGTTTGCACAGTAATGTGGGATTATAAAAATGATCATGTCAGCTGAAACTATCCAAAATGATCCTAATAACAAATGTGAAAAAATTATGATTGTTTGATGATCTTCAAAAATTTTGCCAAAATTAAGAGTTTTCTTATATTGATTAAAAATGTATAGGGAAATACAAATGTAAAACTTGTATTTATGTAGCACATTATAATTTAAAATATTACAAACATTGACAATTAAAGTGTTTTATTTCTTTGTAAAAAAACTCACCAAGAGTATTCTGAAGAGTACTTGCTTTCTTCTTTTCATACAACTGACAATATGGAGTGAGCCATTTTCTAGTCTTGGTAGATTTTCATATGCTTTTCTAAGTTTAAATTGGTTTCCAACATTTTATCCTCTGCACTTTCAATGTCACAGAACTTTTTTGAGAATTTCTTTAGTGAGAGGATTTTTTTTTTTGCCAGCTTCACTTACTTCCTCTGAGACATCTTAACACTTTTCATCACAACACATTTCCTCATTTATGTAGAGAAATTTGCCTTCACCAAATTCATCCTCTAAAATCTCTTGAACCATGCCAATGTCAACATGCCTACAGTCAACAGTTTCTTCTATCACTCCACTTATATTCTATTGAAATTTCACTTCCGACATCATCACTTTCTGTTTTTCTGTTGCATTCCCAGGTTCATTGGCCACTTCTCCTTCTCAATGATCTAGTTTTGTACAATGACTTGTGGGTTTACCATTAGAAGACAGGGAGGCAATACAGCTAGGTGCTTTGCTGTTTGTACCTGACTGATGAATGTCAGTGACCAAGAGTATTTGAAAGAAGTAGCATAATTGGTCACTGATCTTGCTGTGCATCTGTTACTCATTGTTGAGCAGGAGGCAGCTGTTGCCTTTTATCTGGAATGAAAACACTTCTACCCACTGTATCCCTGTACTAGAGTCACCAAGGAAAACATACAGCAAACACTGGATGCAACCAGGTTTCACTTACACAGAGAAGAGACAGAGCAAGATCAGCTTCAGTAGTGAGTGTTGGTCACCCATGGTCAGCGGGTCTCTCCCAACAGCCACTAGAGGACAATTGGCCTGTACTTACCCCTCTTGTTCTGCAGAAGGACCCTGTACCCTGCCTGGAAGGGATAGTTACAGCAGAGTGTTGGCCCAGTGTCATATGACTCACATACTTAAGCAAAACAAAGGATACACATTTAGTCTAAAACAGAAAAACATATTCCCACACAAAGTTATAAACCCAGCACAAGTTGCACAGACTCTTACTCCTTACTCCTTACTCTTGGTAAGGAAGTATTCTCAGGTTCAAGGTTTATTCTTAAGTGGTTCAGTGGAGTTAAAAAAGGGCATGCAGGAGACTGTCTTTCCCAATACTTATGGAGTGATTTGTGGCTGCAAGAGCTAGAAGCAAAGTTTGTACTTACTTGCAGTTCACAAAAAACCCTAAACTTGATCTGTGTTGTTGGGGACTAGTGTTAGCTAAACTATGGTAAATCGAATTCCTTCATATTCATAAATGATTCTCAACTCCAATACTTATACAGGCATTCATTTTTTCCTTTCGCATATAATTTCTTTAAAGCTTTTACCTGCTCACACAGTTTATCCTTCCTTCTTAATTTTGACCTAAAGACAGAAATAAGGTCTAGTCCGTCTTCAGCACATTTGCATTTATTGTTTTTCTTCTTCATACTTTCTCTCATCACTCTTCTTATGTGGATCCTTTAAACTTCTAGGGCAGGGGTCCCAAGATACGTGTATCTAAGGTGCAAGCTAGTAATATAATGGAATGTTACAGAAAAGGGACTTGTGGCTAAAGAACTCTTATCCTCATCTGAGTATCTTATTTACTCCAAAAGAATCTCTACAATGCAATGGGTTTTTTTTTTTTCTTTTTTCAAAGAGAAAGTAAAAAAGTTTCTGTCATAAAAATTGCCTCATATGGAAGTTTCTCAAACAATTAAACATTGAATTACCATACAATCTGGCAATTTCACTTCTGAGTACATACCCCAAAGAATTGAAAACAGAGACTCAAACAGATGCTTGTACACGGATGTTCATAGTAGCATTATTCACAACAGCCAAAAGATGTAAGCAACCCAACTGTTACTCTGTGGAAGAATGGATAAACAAAATGTAGAATATATATACAATGGAGTATTCTTCAGCTGTATAAAGGATGGAAATTCTGACACGTACTACAACATGTGTGATTCTTGAAGGCAATATGCTAAGTGAGATAAGCCAGTCACAAAGGGACAAATACTTCATGATTCCACTTACATGAGATACTTAGAATTGTCAAATTCATTGAGACAAAAAGTAGAATGGTGGTTGCCAGGGGTTAAGAGAACGGGGATTGGGTAGTTATTTAATGGGTACAAAGTTTCAGTCTTACAAAATTAAAAAAAGGCCTTGGATAGATAGTTATAATGGTTGCACAACAATGGAATGTACTTAATGCCAATGAACTATACACATAAAATTGGTTAAATGGTTATAAATGTTATGTATATTTTTTAAATTACCTCATTTAAAATATTGGCAATGAATTCATGGGAAAACAAAACAAAATAAATAACAATCTTGGGCTGTTACATAAGGGCTGAATACAAGGTTTCTTTTAGGGCTTGATACTTTCAAAATGAAGAGGTAGAGTCCTTAAGGAAAGGTGGCATAATTAAATATATTAGTGACGGGAGAGAAATTCTGTTTTGATTTGTCATTAAAGGAAACAAGTTTTCCCCTTAACAATTACACATCTAATGATTGTGAGAATTTTCCACAGGTTAGCTTCTACTCTTCATAATTTTAACATTTTTATCTCCTTCCACCTTACAAACTTCATATCTTTGTTCTGTAGAACATTTTAATATGATTTCTGGTTTTACAAATTCATGTCAAGCCTTTCTATATATCTATAGCTAGAAATACTACTTGTGAAAGTGATTGCAACTACATGACTATATCACATTAAAACTAAATGAAATCTCTCTCTTCTTAGTAGATTCTACTTAGCAGATTTGAACAGTGGTCATGGCTGCCCTAACGTGACTCACCATGAGGCAGAGTGAGAGAGAGAGGGGAGACTTTAGTGCAAAGAGATGTGTATCTTAACCAATGAAAAAAAGGGCAATCTAAGTTAAAAAAAAACTATAATTTTGAGGGAACATTATACAAAAAAGGAAAAAGAGAAACAAAGGAAGCAAAGGAAAGGGAAAAATGTGATTAACAGAGCTGAAGATACACACTGAATAATGTTACTTGAATATTAATATGTAGACATTGGTATAACTTAGGAACAAAACTAATGAGAATTATACTGCTATAAGATCTTTGAACAGGGACGACTTATATTTGAAAGATGGAGAGTAAGAAGAGATAAAGAGATAGCTGTGTAGAAAAAAAAATTTATAGAACATTCATAATAATTCAAGTGAAAAGATTCTGAAACAGAAGGCCAGTGCAATGAAGCAATGGTAATAGTATAGTTAATATATGAACTTGAATGGGTAGTTGGCAAAAAGGACTACAAGATTTAAGTGCAATAATGGTAAAACATTGTAACAGAGAGGTGCTCAAAACAGGAAAAGAGGAGTGTAGTAAAAACGATTGACTTGCCAAGTGTATTTGCCATCTGTTAATATGACAGATATCATAAAGTAAAATTGTTCATAAATGCTAATGAATTAACTTTTTTTTTTTGAGACAGAGTCTCCCTTTGTTGACCAGGCTAGAGTGAGTGCCTTGGCGTCAGCCCAGCTCACAGCAACCTCAAACTCCTGGGCTCAAGCTATCCTGCTGCCTCAGCCTCCCGAGTAGCTGGGACTACAGGCATGCGCCACCATGCCCAGCTAATTTTTTCTATATATATTAGTTGGCCAATTAATTTCTTTCTATTTATAGTAGAGACGGGTCTCGCTCTTGCTCAGGCTGGTTTCGAACTCCTGACCTCGAGCAATCCGCCCGCCTCGGCCTCCCAGAGTGCTAAGATTACAGGCAAGAGCCACCACGCCCTGCCAGAGTTAACTTTTAAAAATACAACCTGTGACATCTGATAGATTACAGATAATTGAATGCTTGCCATTTACAGATCAAGCAGAATTAACTGAATGCTTGCTTATTCAAACTGTCAACAAAGCATATAAGTCCTTTAAAAGAAATGTTAGTCTGATTATTGTTTTTAAATAGTGTTTTAATATTCTTTATTGACCCACATTTTATGTTATGTTCAAGATACTAAGAATGAAGTTCTTAGAAAAGGTAAAAGGTAATGTCTATGATCCTAAAGTGTGGGGATGCCTCAAATTATATACTATTCCTCATTAGTGGAAAATAAATTCTAATGTTCAAAAAACCATTTTTAAAAAGTTGGAGGAAAACAAACTTGGCCCAAAAATGTATAGTTTAAATTTTTTTATTATTGAATTGGTAAGTAAGTATTTTTCCTACTATTTCTTATGATATGGTTGATTTTATCATGAAAAGAACACTTATATTTTTAATTACAGGAGTGGCAGAGTATATTCATAGGTGACCATGGAGGTAAAATAAAAATTTAGAGATTTCAAGGGTACAATTTATTCCTGCTCTGAGCAAGAAGGACCATTTTCTCCAGAATTTGAGGCAACATTGGCTATAAGAAAACTAAAATGCAAACACCCCACTGTTGCTATGGAGATGAGAGACAACCTCTACTTCTAGGAAATCTCCATTTATCCTTTCGCTTGATCTTGTTCCAAACCTTTATCTCTATCTTTAGACCCTTGAAACTTCACCCCTTGAAACTGCACAACAGGTAGATAGATGAGATGATCCAGTGGTTTTCTTTCCTTAAGAAGCAGACAATAACTAAAATTATCTTGGTTAAGATATTGCAAATGAGCAGTTAGTAAATTGGTTTAGTTAAAAGTTGAATTACGTACAGCCTACACTCATGAAGAAAAAGATAGAAATCATTTGAGATTATATCCAAAGTTATATATCCTCATGACTTTGGCACAATAATGTTTCATTGATTTTTAGGTAGTTTCTGTTGAGAATCTTGGATGTTAAATGATAAAGGGATTTAAATGGTAAAGGGTACATTATTTTAGCATGCCTAAGCCAAGTCAGAATGATTTCAATATTTTGGATATTAAGATTTCTAATTGAGTTCATGAAGATCATGGTTATTACAAACTGAACTTGAACATTAACCACAAGTATAGACATTTTTCTATCCTTATTTTTATTATAAAAATTTAACAGACACTGATTTAACAAGAAACTTGCATATATAAATTTTTTAGTTATTAAATTGGATTAAAAATAAGCTTAAAATTATTTCTCTACAACAAAAACAATACTTATGGCTATAGTCACCTAATAGAGCAAATATCAGATTTTAAATATAGAGTTTTAAGAAGTGTAAATGAAAAACTAGTCATCTGTATTTCACTTCTCAGAAAATGATTTGACTATTATACATACAATTGTGTGTAAAAATCTCTCTGAAACATTAGAGCATTTGAGAATCTTATTTGACAATTAATTATTAATCACTTTACAATCTTTTTTAACACTAACTTTGATATTTTTATTAGCAACCATATGAGCTTCCACTGAGCTACTATATCAGGTATCAATTTAAAGTACTTTTCTTGAATTTAGGTATTAAATATGCCTTAATAATATATAGATTCAGAATGATATCAAAGGGTCATATAAAAATATGACAGTAATTAATATTGTAGTTTCTATGAATTTGTTAAACAATTCAACATATCAGTAATTGTTGAAATTATATTATTGCATCTGTTCTATGGAAGAAATAATCCCAAAAAGGATATATTATATTAATAAAGGAAATGAAATTGAAAAGGCTATTAGGTAAAGTAAATTTTGAAATTGGTAAATATCAAATGCATGAAGTTTTTTCTTTCATTTCTTTCTTTCCCTCTTTATTGTTCTTCCTTCTTTCTTTTATTTGTTCTTTCTTTAGTTCTTTTGTTCTTTTGTCTGTTCTTTCTTTCTTTTTTCTTATTTTCACTGCTTCTTTCTTTCCTGAACATTGCTATCAACTGAATTAATTAAAGGGGATACGTCTTCTAGCACAAATGCATTAAACGCAATGAGATATTAATCTGCAAGAAAAATATCTTCAATGCAAAATTCCTTCACAGTGATATCTATGCAAAAGCAATTTAAAAATATAATTAAATAAAATATTTGTTTTTAATTATACACACACACACACTTTTGCCATACTTAAAAGGTGATTTTGCTTTTGTTACCAGTTTTCTGACCAGTCATTCTTGAAATCCAAGTATCAATATTAACTACTAAATTTATTTTGTTCAAATGACAAATTTCTTTGTTAATTTACTCCTCATTATGTTTCACTTTACTATATCAGAAAGCATGATGTTTTATTTCTTGAAAGATTTAGTAAGACTATTTTTATAAAACACTTTACTTTTAATCTCACGAAAACACCAATTCGATATTATTCATTGAACATCTGCTATATACTACCCTCTATATTTGGCATTCAGAATATAAAGCTGATCAAAAAAGGAATATATATATCACTGGACTACATGGAACTAGGAATCTACTGTGATTAGATGGAGAGGATTTAATAAAGAAAAAAATAAGCTGGATCTTAAAGAATTATTAATATGATTTCTATCAATGGAGAATAGGAACACTATATAGAAGATAAAGGCAAAAGAAAATAAAAGACATGATATTAATACTTGCAGGTGAAATGCAGCATGGCATCCTTATCTCTCAGGAAAATAAAAGTCCCTACATTAATAGAAAGATTAAGAAGAGTGAGGCTAAATTTAGGCTAATCTGAATTACTAAAAACAGGCTTTTATTTTATTTGGTAGGCTGCAGCAAATAACAATGGTTTTTCAAAAATGGAAATCTACATAAAGAAAAAGTATTTTCAGATTAAAAATCCAAAGCCAGATATATAACAGAAAGAAAATGGGAGCAATTCATACCCTCTAAGAGACTATTGCATTGATTCTAAAGGAAATTATTGAGAAATTAGAATATGATGGGATTAATTTTTATGATTATGATACTTTAATAACCACATCTAATATTTTCTAACCACATTATTAAGTTCCATGTAATGCAATAAAGCTTTTCAAGTGATTTCTTATTTAATCTTAACACATTTTATGATATATATAACATTAATAATCATTTTATAGATGAGAAAATTGAAATTAATAAAGATTATATAAGTGTCCTATATAAAGTCAGACAATGTAAGTGAGTAAGTCAGGGTATAACCAATTATTTCTGGTTGTATTATCTAAATTTTTAAACACTACATTTACTGGTCATATTAAGTTTGATAAGAAAAAAATGTTGAAAACATTTTGAAGAACGGAAAAGCACAAAGTTGACAACAATTAAATAATAAAGAGAAACACAATTAAAATTAGATAAAATAAGAACAAGAAGATGAACTCCCAATGGATCTTAAAGTAATCTATAAGAGTTCCACTAATATAAGCAGAACAAATCTCAACACAAGTGCACAACTGCCTTTGGAATGTTGCCTCAGCATTGTTGTTGTCTATAGGGTAGTAATTCCCTCATCCCTTTTCTTGTTCCCTGATTTTAATGTAGTACCTTGGATGTTATCTTGCCATATAGTCCATGCTCCCAGGGGCAGTTGTCATAACTTGTAGCTCCAAGATGGGTTTTTCATCCAGGAGCAAAAATTCCTTTTTGTCATAGTAATTGGTTCAACAATGGGCAAGTGACATTAATTAGGTCAAGTATCTTGAGGCAAGATGGACTAGAGGCTTCTGACATTAGAAAAAAATGTTCACTCTTAAGAGACAGGACCACATTACTGATTAAAATATTCTTTCTCCCTCTACATGATATTATACAGGGGCTTGGAATCTAAAATTGACATTTTTCATCATTCAGAAAGCAAACCTGATGATAATTTTAAAGCATATAGGTGATTAGCCAAAGTTAATTCATCTCTTACATGGTATACCACTTTGGGATTTCCAATTATGTGAGCCTCTAAGCAGTTTGATTTCTTGAGAGAAAGTTGTTCTTCTCCTACTTGAAGTGGAAAGCTTTCTGATTGCCATGCATGTATACCTCAAACGTTCGAGTATAATATAATTATTTGTGAAGAAAAGATTGATTTAATTTAACGTGTAGAGTAAATTATACATTCCAATTAGCTCCTCAATTCCTCCATTTCATTTGGAAGAAGATGTAGTTTAAATTTGTTATAATGGTTTTATGGTGAAAACATTGATCTAAGTGAAATAAGACATTATTCTGTAGAATGTAGTCAAACTCATTAATCAGTCTATTGTGGATACTATACCAAATGGCAATATCTGCTAAGAAAACCACACACACACACACACACACACACACCCCACATGCACACACACAAAATGACAAGAAAAGTGTGAGAAGAAAAAAGCACTTCATATAGTAAAATGCAGAATGGTTTCAAAGATAACAATGCATATCAAGACAGAAAAGGCTACATTTTATACATAATACTTAACATATGTCTATTTCTCATAGTAACAAAGAAAAGAATTATGAAGATTATCAAATCCAATATTCTCAACAGCCATTGTAAAGGAGGCATTATTATTTAATCTATACATAATGTATTAGGAATCTACGTGTTGTCAGCATTTGTAATTGTACTAGAAATGATTAAAGTTATATAAGAGAATGTTCTTTTGAAATAACTAAAAATAATAGTATAGTCAGCTGTTCATTCAATATACATTTATGCAGAGGTATAAAGCAAACAACTTACCAAACCTACATATAATGATCAATATAAAATACTATTCAAGACTTTCAACTATAAAGTTATCTGGAATCAAGTAGAATGGAGTTAAATAGTTGCATCTGGAAGTAAATTTCAAAAGGACTAAAGAATAAAAATAAAAGAATTACATTTATTAATAAAAATAGGTTAGATTTGAAACTTTCAAAAAGAATTATTGTACTTCAAACATTGATTGGAAAAAGCAGGAAAAATATACTGCACTGGATCTACGAAAGTAGAAAAAATTATCTGCCTGATTTAGAGAGGAAAAACAGAATGTCAAATTTAAGAGACACATAGGACGGGAAAACAGATCTTAATTAAAATCAAGATATTTGTGCATGAAGAATTATGAAAGTAAAATCAATTTTTCAAACTATTCATTTTGCCATTAATGATTTATGAGTAAGAAAGTTGGTCAACAATGCATGCCTCAACAGCAACAAAAAAAGCAGGTCTTATGCTTCAACAACATAAAAGGGAGGTCTTATGCTTCAGACAACAAAATGCTATAGAGATAAATTATCACCTATTGCTATTTTTTTTTAAATATCAACAAACAGAAGTTGGAGATGAGCAGATACAACTATGCATAAAGTAAAACTAAGATTAGAAAACTAAATAACTTAAAGACAAAATAATATACCTGTTAAGAATTGAACTGTACACCTCCCCATTCATATATCAAAGTCTTAACCCCCAATACTTCAGAACATAACTGTATCTGTAAATAGGGCTTTTAGAATAAATTAAGTTACAATGAATTTGTTGGAGTGGGCCCTAATTCAGTATGACTGTTGTTCTTACAAGAAGAGGTGATTAGGACACAAACATATCAAGGGAAGAACATATGAAGACTTAGACTCAGGGAAAAATGACCATCAATGAGACAACGAGAGAGGCTTCAGAATGAAGTAAACTCTGCCAGCATCCTGCCTCAGATGTCCTGACCGCCAAAATTATGAGAAAATAAATTTCTATTGTTTAACCATTTCACCTGTGGTAATGGGTTTAGTAATTTGCTTTAGTAGTGCTAGCAAACTAATACAATACCTATATTTTATATTCTCAGAAAAGGAACTTTGATATGTAAAAAGAAACAAAAACAAAAACAAAAAGGAATGCTACAGTCAGTTTAACTAAAAAAACTTCCCTAAGTGCATACACTCTAGTAAGGAATAGAGTAGATTACATCCTATGTATACATGTCTACTATATGTATAGATGTCCTATGTATACATGTCTACTATACATAGTATACATAGACATGTAAACTATGTATACGTGTCTATGTAGAACCAGATAAGTAAAATGAAAAGAGCTTATTTTCATGGTAGTCTAAAAATCTCAGTAAGCAAATGATTTCACTTGAAAATAACTAATGCATAGCAATGTATTTACCAAATGCCAAATTTGCAATGTTAGTAAAAGAATTCACACAGATATACCTGTTTCAAATGAATTCCTGGAACATTTAAATTTATATGATAAATGATACTCCCTGGTGATGAAAATAAGTTATTTCTACTTAATGAATCACAATGAAAGATCGATAATTGATTTCAATTCTATTAAGATCCCCCATCTCCCAATAAAAAACAATAAATTCTTATTTTTTTAATGCCAGCTGCTTCTACAACTACTTTCAACTTTGCCACTATTATTAGCATTGATACTACTTTTGTCTGCTTCTTTTCTTTTTGAAAGAAGACTGGATATGTGGCATACTAGTTTGGAAGAAATATAAAGAAGGCAAATGCCTATTGCCATGTACTCACATTTTAGAAAGAGATTCTAAAGACTTATCTTCAGAGGAAAGAATGGTTGATGAGATTTTACAGATCTTAGTACAAAATGGAGCAGATACAACATGGCAACATGAGGATAATGGGAATATGAAATTTTCATATTTCTTATCTGAAATTCCATATTCAGGAAAATTATACTTTAGGCACTTATAATTCAGTACAATCATCCCTTTGTATCTGTGGGAGATTAATTCCAAAATTCCCCTATAGATACTAAAACACATGTATGCTAAAGTTCCTTATGTAAAATGTCATGATATTTGAATATAACATATGTACATCCTCCCATATATTTAAATAATCTGTAGATTACTTATACATAATACAATGCAAAGGCTATGTAAATAGTTGATGCATTGTATTTTTTATTTGTATTATTTATATTGTTGGTAGTGTTATTTTTTTGAATATTTTTGATTCATGTTTCATTAGATTCACAGATGTTGGACCCATGGATATACAAGGCCTACTGTAAAAGTCAATGTCAATGTATTTAAGCTTTCTGATACTATATCATAGTAAATACATATTTGTGAAGTAAAAGAAAAAATTCTAAGTACATCTAAAATTTGAATTAAATGTAAATTTTGGGCCAGGTGCAATGGCTCACACCTGTCATCTAGGCAATTTGAAAGGCCAAGGCAGGATGGCTTGAGGCCAAGAGTTTGAGACCATCCTGGGCAATACAGTAAGGCATTGTTTCTACCAAAACATTTTTAAAAATTAGCCAGATGTGGTGGTACTTACCTTTAGTCCTAGCTAAAGGTAGGCTAAGGTGGAGGCTAAGGTGGAGGCTATTGTGGGAGAATCGCTTGAGCACAGGAGTTTGAGGTTACAGTAAGCTATGATAGTGCCACAATTCACTGCAGCTTGGACAACAAAATGAGACTTTGTCTCTTAAAAGAAAAGGTAAATTTCAAGGATACACCGTTGACAATTGAACAACATAGTTTTGAAATATATAGGTATACTTATATACAGATTTTTACCAATAAATATACTGGAAAAAATTTGTATATTTGTGACTATTTGAAAAAAAACTCTCACAAATTATGTGTAGCCTAGAAATATCAAGCAACAACAAAAATAAGAAAAAGTTATATATGTCAGAAATGCATAAAATATATGTAAATACTAGTTTATTTTATCATTTACTACCATAAAATATGCACAAATCTATTATAGAAGGTTAAACTTTATCAAAATTTAAACACACACTTATAGGCTGTATATGGTGCCATTCACAGTCGAGGGAAATATAAACATAAAGATGCAGGATGAAATCATAACTGCATAAAATTAATTGTAATGCACACTGTGCTACTGTACTACTGTCACAGTTATCTGTTATTGCTATAGTGGTGAGCACAAGTGTTGTGTGGATCTGTTTAAAATGCGATGTGATGCTAATCGTCTCTGTGTGAGTATTTGGTCTCTCCAGCAAATTTGTATTTCAATAAAAAGTGATTTTTCTTGGTTCTCACATATTGCTTGATATGTACTGTAGATTAAGGTCTTCAGTTGCCTGTTATTTCAAAACAAATGAATCCCGTTGATTCATTGTAAAAGGATCATTGTAAAAAAATTTAAAAAAGGAGATCCCTAAAGCTATACTGCAATTATGACAGTAGGTGCAAAAGCATTGCACTTTTTGTAAATTATCATATCTCATATTGAAAATGCTTTCAAGTGGGTGTATGATTGCCATAAGAAAGCATACCTATATACTCTAGTATGATTTGAGAAAAAGTGAAGTCATTATATGACAACTTAATGCAAAAAGAGAGTAAAAGATCTAAAGCTGGCGAATTTAATGCCAGCAAGGGATGGTTTGATAATTTTAAAAAGAGATTTGGCTATTTAAAAAATCAAGATAACTGAAGAAGTAACTTCTTCAGACAAAAAGGCAGCAGACAAGATCTCAGATGCCATTAAGAAAATTATTGAGTAGAAAGAATATCTGCTAGAACAGGTTTTTAATGAAGACAAAAGTATCCTATTCTGGAGGGGGGTGGGCAGCCACAAAAAATATTTGTTAGTAAGGAAAAGAAGTGAGCACCAGGATTTAAGGCAGAAGACGATAAGCTAACTATTGTTTTGTTCAAATGCATTTGGGTTTATGATTAGGACTGCCCTTATCTATAAAGCTGCTAACCATCAAGACCTTGATGGGAAAGACCTTGAGGGAAAAGATAAACACCAGCTGCCAGTCCTTTGATTGTATAAGAAGACCTGGTTGAGAAACCATTTTTGGATTGGTTCTATCTATGCTTTGTTCCTGAAATCAAGAAGAAGCTTGCCAGTAAAAGATTGCCTTTAAAGTTCTTTTGATATCGGATGATGACCCTGGACACCCAGAATCCCATGAGTTCAACAGTAAACTTGTTGAAATGAGCCACTTATAACCAAACTCAATGTCTCTAATTCAACCTCTAGCACAGTGTCACAACTACCATTAAGGCTCATTACACGCGCCACTTCATAAAAAAGATTGTCAGTGCTATGGTAGAAAACCTCAATAGAGAGAACATGAGGAAAGTCTGAAAAGATCACACCGTTGAAGATATCATCATTGTTATGGAACAAACCATGTGAGCCATCAGCTTGAAACAAGAAATCACTGCTGCATAAAACTGTGTCCACATGTTGTGCATAACTTCACAGATTCATGATAGATACAATCAAGAAAATTATGGAAAAGATTGTGGATATGGCAGAGAAAAAAAGGATAGTGAAGAGTTTGAAGATACGGATCTTGGAGAAATTCAAGAGCTAACAGACACCACACCACAGGGCTTAACAGAAGACAACTTGATGGAGATGAAGGCTTCTGAACTGGTGTTAGAGAAAGAAGACATGGAAGAAGCAGTGCCAGAAAATAAATTGACATTAGATAATATGGCAGAAGGGTTCTGATTACACAACTGCTTTTGACTTCTTTTATGACATAGGCACTTCTGTGATATGGGCACTGAAACTAAGGCAAATAGTGGAAGAAAGGTTAGTACCATATACAAAAACTTCTAAAGAAATTAAAAAGCAAAAAACCAGACAGAAATTGCAATATATTCCTGTAAAGTTACACCGAATGTGCCTTCCTATTCTGCCCCTCTTTCCACCTCTTCCACAACTTCTGCTTCTGCCACCCCTGAGATAGCAAGACCAACCCCTCCCCTTCCTCCACTTCTTCAGTGTACTCAACATTAAGCAACATGGATGAAGACCATTATGAAGATCCACTTTCAATTTCACTTAATGCACAATAAAATTGTGTTCTTTCTTATGATTTTCTTAATAACATTTTTTCTCTACCTTACTTTATTGTAAGAATACAGTAGATAGCACACATAACTTAAAAATATGTTTTAATCAACAGTTTATATTATCAGTAAGGCTTCTGGTCAATAGCAGTCTACTAGTTAAATTTTTGGAGAGTCAAAAGTCATATGTGGATTTTTGACTGCCTGGGTATAAGTCCCCCTAACCCCTGCACTGTTCAATAGTCAACTGTATATGTATTAATAAATGCTGCTAAGCAGAATTCTGATTGAAGTACTTCACTGGAAGTATGAGTTCAAAGTGCTTTATAGAACTGTATCATCTGTTTGCCTTGTGCTATGGATAAAGTTATTTAAACACTTGATGTCTCATTTCTCAATGCCAACTTCTCATACCTGTATATGACACCAGGATTAGGATATTGTATCATCATAAAAACTCATATCCATTCTATATTTATTCTATATTTAACTCTTTGATAGTTTTTTATTCCTTTCTTTTTAAACCTCACATCATTGTCTTCAGACTAGGAAATTGAAGCTAAATGTCTTCTCCAGGCGCACTAGGCCAGCTTTACTCTGTTGATTTAGACTTACAGCTTTTATTTTCCCTATTGAACTGACCCCTGAGCCTTGTCAACTATAATTCCATTTCCATAAAATAGGGCTTGACATCAAGTTCAGTCAAGCATCTCTGTAGTTACTCTCTAACACTTGTAAAGTACCTTGAGGTGCACAGAGGAAAGTGAGTCTTTCACATCACAAGCTACTTAGAACAAAGAAGAGATAGTTGGAGAAATATTATAATTGTGGTTTTTGGTTGGACTGGCGTTTGATAGAAAAATTAGATATCTTCCCTATAGCTCAAGATAGTGACTTTTGCAGGGCTGGTTTCTTATTTTTGATAAGCTAGACAAGAATGTAAATATCAAAATATTGGCATTCATAATAATTATCATGGGAGATTGAGTTGTTCTTGGTCTAAGGATTTTGAATACCCTATTTAATAGTCCAACCCTTTTCCCAACAGTACAAACCCTCTTCCACTAATCTAGCTTTCCTTTTTTGTATTGCTAATATTACTTTTTAATTATTTTATAATAACACTCTTAATTACTTCATGTTCAAAAATTAGGCTTATGGTTTATTTTCTGACATCCCCTTCTGCCTTCAAGCATTTAATACAAGTTCCATAGAGCAGGACTATATCTGTTTTTCATTATTATTGGGTAGTGTTGGTTATTGATATTATTATTATTATGCTGGATATATCTTAAATTTCTAGGACACTCCCTGAAACATAATAGGTGCTAAATAAAACTTTGATATGTTAACTTACGAATTGCTAGAAGTTACCATTTAGAATAGATATTAATGATCATTTCTGAGCACCTGGAAAAAGGGCCATTAGTTTATGCTATTTCATACTGTAAAACTCAACCTGATCACTCCTTTAATTCAATAGACTAAGTTCTGAAGGAGCCATGAAAACTTTCAAAAATCAAAATCTCTGTAAAAGGATAAAAGTCTGCCTTTCCTTATTTAGGAAATTAAAATAAAAAATATTAATGGATCTGAAAATAATTCTGAAAAAAATTCCAAATATCAATTTGAGAAAATTTGAAATAAATTTATAATCATTAGAGATAACTAGCTTAAAGTATGAACTAAATTTGAAATATAAAAGATAGTAAATATACATTTTTAAAGCATATGATTGGGGGAGGAGATCTAGTGGGATATTTTTCAGGAAACAAGAGAATATAATCCTGGTTGAACTGGAGTTTAGTTCTAATGATCAAGATAAAATATTTGTGCAAAAGTATTTTAAAAAAATATTTGCCATTACACTGGTTTAAAATTGTTTCTTTTAATTAAGAAATTTTAGCAAAATGTTTCTATACCCCAAATTAGTGAATATCATCCAAATTATTATTCCAACTGAGTTATGAACAGTTATGAATGGCATTGCCTAACATATGTTAAGTATGTAGTACACTGTAATAACTAGTGTGTATGTATTCTCAACTAATGCTTTCAATAAGTGACAGATTATAAAGACAGATTATTAAGCTAGGAAGCCAGTGAATAAACAGAATTCTGCCAAAGAAAATTATTACATGTCAGTGTTCATAATGTTAAGCCTTGATGATCTAACTTTAAAACAAACAAATAAAACACAACATCCACATGCATGCTATTTAACGTCTTCTTAAAGAGTATTTGTAGACACTTTTATTTTGCAGTTTGGATCAGTCTTAGATATTGTTCAATGAGCAATAAAATTTAGGCTTCAGTAAAGCCTAAAGTAATTGATGTCTTAAACCATACAGAAAAAAAATCTACAATTATTTGTAAGGAATTAAATTTTAATTAGTTTTCCTCCTTCCCTGCTTTATGCTCTTAAGCAGTAATACCTCATGAAACTTGCTATGCCTAATGTTTTCTCTTATTGTTCAGCCTTTGCACACATTCCATATCCATTTCAGACTTCACTGAAATCACTTTAATTTGTTGTTTGGAGTTCATAAAGACGCAATTTCCTCTATGAATTTTTTTCTGATTTTTCAAGGTCAGGCTACATGTACATGATATGATTGCCAATTTATCTACCAATCTCTTCGCTGAGAGTGTAGGTTCAAGAAAGTAAGGACTTTATAGTGATTATCAACATATCTCTACTGTTTAGAAAATTCCAGGTACTCAGTAGACATTTCAAATATATTTTAAAACGGAAAGGAAGTTTGATTATGAATGACAATATGAAAGACTAGCTGGATAGATGAGAGCAGTAGATATAATTGTATTATTCTTTTATTATCTAGATTGGTTCTTATTGCTGCAGTAACAAATTATGACAAATTTAGTGCCTTAAAACAACATAAATTATTATGTTAAATATTATATTTCTGTGCATCAGAATTCTGACATGAATTTCACTGGGCTATATGTCAAGTTGCCAGAGGGGCACATTTCTTTCTGGAGGCTCCAGGGGAAAGTCCATTTCCTATCTTTTCCAGCTTTAGGAAGCTGCGCATGTTCCTTCACCCTTGGTCCTCTCCCATCCTCAAAGCTAGTAAATAACACTTTTCATTCTCACATCCCATCGTTGTGATGCTGACTGTTTTGTGTTCCTCTTCCACATTTAAAGACCACCGGGATTACACAGCATTCATTGCTGATATCCCAGGATAATCTCCCTATTTTAAGGGCACTTTATCAGCAACTCTTATGGATGGAATCATGCCCCCCCCATTCCCCCAAATTCATCGTTAAAGCTCTAATTCCCAATGAAATTGTATTTGGAGATAAGTTCTTTAAAGAGGAAATTAAAGTCAAATAAGGTCCTAAGTGTAAGGCCCTAAACTAACAGGCTTTATAAAAAGAGGAAGAGACACGAGGGGTGTAGGTGCACAGAGGGAAGGTCATGTGAGCACATAATGAGAAGGTGGCCATCTGAAAGTCCAGGGGAGTGTCCTCAGGAGAAACCAAACCTGCTGGCAACTCGATTTTGGACTTCCAACTTCCAGAACTGTGAGAAAAGAAATTTTTGTTGTTTAAGATGTAAAGTAAAATAAAATCCTAAATTCCCCATTCCCCTCCCCCTCTGCCTACTGACTAAATGGACCCACCCCTTGGCCAACAAGAGCAAAACAGAATGACCTTAAAACTGAGTTCCCAGCCATGAAAGAAAAGAAGGTTGACATTCCTCCTTAAAGCCCTCTCTTTTGGAGTTTAGGCTAATTGCAAACTGGACACAAGCCCATGAAAGGCAAAGGTTAAATCACACTTGCAGGCCATCAATATGCTTAACATTTTGAGTATAGTGTGGCTTGCTCTCTGATTGATAGATCTCCTTATCTTAGCTCAAGCATTCCTTTCTGTTGACCCCAAGTCTTTAGGTAAAGCTTTATTTCCTTAACCAATTACAAATCAAAGAACCTTTGAACCCAGCCCTACTCTGTAAGGCCCTACTCTGAGATGTTTTACTTTCTTCAACCAAACCAATATATACCTTCCATGTTTTGATTTGCCTGCAGTTCCTGTGTCCCTAAAATGTATAAAACCAAGCTGTAACCTAACCACCTCTGAACCACCTACTCAAGGCTTCTTGAGCATGGCTCCAGGCCATTGGTCCCCCACATTCAGTTCAGAATAAACCTTGTAAAGTTACTTTATAGAGTTTAGTTTTTTTCTGTTAACAAAGTCAGCCAGTCTGTGGTATATTATTATGGCAGCTCAGGCAGCCTAATACAGCAACATTAATTTCATCTGCTGACTTAATTCCTCTTTTGCCTTATGGCATAATATATTTACCAGTTCTGGGATTTATGACAAGGACATCTTGGGGAGGTCATTATTCTGCTACCATAGCAATGTATGAACAAAAGAAGGAAATTTTCCTTTTTACATTAATGATAGTGTAAGGGCCCAGGATCTCTTCTACTGATTTGGTTGGATAGGCAAGTACAAGAAAAGAATAGATTTAATGTAACAAATATACAAGAGATAAACAAGCTAGGAAACATTTTTCAAAAGTGAAAGATCCTGAATAAATCTTTATTTCAAACAGTGTATATGTTGGTGATAGTGAGAGAAGGTGTGTGGGGTAGGGGTGGGGATTACTCTAAAGCATTTTTTTGAGAGTTCCTGGAAATCAGGGTATAGTGCAGAGGAGATAAAAACTTCAAGATCTGTATTTGTCAGGGCACTGTAATTTAGTTTAACATGAGACAGATAAATAGAATAAAAGCATACCCATGTATTTAGTATGTGTTTTGGATAATAGGGAGGCCTCATACAGAAATGAAGATGCAGTTAAAGTTAAACACCTATATACTGAATTGGACAAGTAACTCTGAAAATGTAATGAAACAAAGGGAGTTGGGCTAGGGTAGTTAACTGAATAGAGAAATGACTAGCAAGATATGGCTTAGTTTGGTAAGATTAATTTGTATACATTTCCCTTGGCTTTAACTCTCTGTCCTTGGCAATAAGAATGTTACTTTCAGGATAGGACATCAGCAAGATGGCTGATTAGAAGCTTCTTGCACTCTTCCCAACCCCTTATAAATAAATAAATAAATAAAGGCAGGGTGCGGTGGCTCACTCCTGTAATCCTAGCTCTCTGGGAGGCCGAGGCAGGTGGATCGTTTGAGCTCAGGAGTTTGAAACCAACCTGAGCAAGAGCGAGACCCCATCTCTACTATAAATAGAAAGAAATTAATTGGCCAACTAATATATATAGAAAAAATTAGCCAGGCATGGTGGCGCATGCCTGTAGTCCCAGCTACTCGGGAGGCTGAGGCAGGAGGATTGCTTGAGCCCAGGAGTTTGAGGTTGCCATGAGCTAGGCTGACACCACGGTACTCACTCTAGCCTGGGCAGCAAAGTGAGACTCTGTCTCAAAAAATAAATAAATAAATAAAAACTATATTTTGGCCAAAATTACTACAAGCCAGTACCAGAGAAGAGCAAAGAAGCAGCAGAAATCTTTTAGGGCACAGAAACCTAGGATGGCCACATAGAGAAGGAAAGGAAACATCTTGTCTTTATCACCCCATACCCCTACTCAGAATTAGCTCAGAACCAAGAGTTGCTTCTCCCTGTTGGGAAAAGGTAAGCAGGAGAGCCTCCTCAGCCTCCATCACCATCGTGGAAACATGCAGTCTTTGATACTGGAGACCCCTGCAGTTCTCACTGGCTCTGAGCTTAGCTGAGGGAACTCCCTTAAGTCCAAGAGCTGAGTGACCCCCACAGAAGGTCCTAAGAATGTGTCCTGCACAGCTATGGCCTGTGCTGCTACTGTGCTGCACCATCTTGGACCTAAAACCACTGCTAGAGTGTGTTCTGCTGGGGGGTGAGTAGCTATTGCATCCCTCTGTTCCTGAGGCTTAGCTGCCACAGCACCACACTCAGCTGGTAGCATGTCGTCCCAAAGTAGTGCTGCTGCTATACCCGACATTTTAGGGCCAAGCTACTCCACTCTCTCATCTCAGTCACTGAGGCACCCTCCTTTTACAGCCACGGATGAGGCAGCACCAAACCCCCTGGGGACCTCAGGCCCTCAGCACAGAGGTCCCCCCTGGGACCATAGCTAAGGCAGACCCCTGCCTTTCAGGGGCTGTTAGCCTCTGACACACCATAGCAGTTTCATATCCCAGCACCACCGCAAATATGAAGCCCTACTCTCAGGGTTCCAGTGGCTCCACTGACCCATGTAGCCATATTTTCTGGGACCAAGCAGACACAGTGTCTTGCATTCCAAGCCAAACAGCCATAGTGCCCTACCTATGTGGAACTGGATATGCCCACTACAGTTTGAGATGCTCACATTCCCTGCCTCTCTGGTGAGTGGGATCATTACTACACTGTTCCCTGCTCCCTAGGGTCCAAACTACAGTGGAATCTTGCCATTCCTGGGTCCTAGTTACTGCTGCAGCTGGACTCACAAAACCTGGGTGGCTGCTATGTTCCACCACCCAGAGCATAGTGGCACCATTGTGTGGTATTTTATCCTTAGAGCCTGAGCTGCCACTGTGCTTACTGGTTCCAGGTCCAGAATTGCAGCTGTACTTTGTTCCCCAGGGGCCCAAGCCTCCAGAGTATTCCTTCTTCCTTGAAGCCATTCCAATTCTGTGCCCTGACACTGAGAGTAAGTAAGAACCATAGTTACATCCCAGCCCCCTGGGTCTGAGCTGCTGGGATGTTTCCCAGAGTAATAGACCTCAGCATAGTTGGAGAGCTGCATCCACTCATGCCTTGGAGAGTGAACTTGCACCTCAAATCTCAGCTTCTGCAATAATCTCTCAAAACCCTAAGATCAGAAACTTGGCTTCACAGCTGCTCCAATCACTTGTGCCCTGAATCCCATTGCTGCTTTGGCTGTCTGTGAGATGTATCAGACCCAACTCCAAGAAAGATCCCCTTAGCTCCCCATTGTGAGAAGACAAAAAGAGGAAAATCCCTAAACCCCTGCCCCCAATAACCTACAGTCACCATCACTGCCATGAACTCCTGCAACTTAGACCACAGTAACTATACCTGCGGTTATTGCTAACATTGATCACAACAGAAGAAGCCGCACTGAGGCTACACCACCACACCTACATGAAACCACAGCCATCACATCCTTCCCCACCATCACCCTCAGGCCTATATGTAGGGAAAAGTCTTTACCTACAAATGCCACTTTGTAAACTTTGGAAGCAGTGAGTGCATCACCAGATGTGCACTCATAAACACAAGGACACAAGAAAGATGAAAAGACAAGGAAACATGGCACCACCAAAGGAATATAATAATCAGTAACTGACCTCAAAGAAACAGAAATTTATGAATTGCTTGAAAAAGAATTCAAAGTCATGGTCATAAGGAAACTCAGCAGGATACAAGAGAACACAAATAGTTCAATGAAATCAGGAAAAGAATTTATGATACAAATGAGGCATTCAACAAAGAGATAAATATTATAAAAAGAATCAAACAAAACCTTGGAGCAAAATAATTCAACGAAATAAATATAGATCAGGCCACAGAAGAAAAAAATTTAAAAATGGGACTACATCAAACTTAAAAGCTTCTATGCAACAAAGGCAATAATCAACAAAATGAAATAGCAGCCTCCAAATGGGGAAAATATTTTCAAACCATATATGTGATAAGGGATTAATGTAAAAAATTATTTTAAAAATGGTCTTATGCCCAATTTAGAAGTAGACATTTACGAGTAGACATTCCTCCAAAGAAGACATAAAAATGACCAACAGGTATAGGAAAAGGTGCTCAATCACTTAATCATCAGTGAAATACAAATCAAAACCACTATGAGATATCACTTCACACATTATGAATATAGATTGGTACATCCATTGTGAGAAAAGGCATAGAAATTAATAATATGACCTCCAATCAATCCCTTTTATGGGTATATAGCCAAAGGAAGTGAAATCACTATTTAACATTGATATCTGAACTCCCATGTTCATTGCAGAATTATTCACAACAGTCAAGATACAGAATCAACCTAAATGTCCATCAATCAATGAAGGATAAAGAAACTGCGGTGCATATATACAATGGAATATTATTCAGCCCTAAAAATTATGAGATCTTGCCATTTGCCACAACACAGGTAAGACAAGATAACATTATGCTAAGCAAAATAACCCCAGGCACAGAAAGAAAAATATTTCATGATTCCACTTATATGTAAAATCTAATATATGTGTGTGTGTGTGTGTGTGTGTGTGTATTCAAATATACAGAGATAGAGAACAAAACAATAGCTATCAGATATGAGTGGGCAGGGAAGAATGGGGAGACGCAGGTTAGTGGATCCAGAGTAGAAAATATGTAGGATGAATAAGACTAGAGATCTAATGTACAACATGATAATTATAGGTAATAAAATTATGTTGCACATGAAAATTAAAAAAATAAAGAAAGATTATGATAATGTAAAAAATGTTACCTTTCTTTTGGTTTAGGAAAAACAACTTTGTCATGAGAATTTCATCTCCTTCTTTTAAGAAATAGAATGAAGATCAGAGTGATCTTGCACTTGCTGTTTTTTATGTGCCTTTAAGTCAACATAGTCAATATGCTAGAGTAGATATTTTGAAATAACATATATTCTTATATCCCTCAATAGAAAAATGATCCAATCAACCATTTAAGAGACAAAGGAAATTCTAAGTAAGAGGTAGGGCAACTGGAAAGAAAGTAAAAGAACATAAATCATAGTAAATAATTTGTTGGGAAAATTTCCTGCTGGAATTGTGAACAGCCCCTCTGTAAGCATAGGGGAAAGCCAGAACAAAGAAAAAGACAGACCATTACAAGTTGGTAAGTTTACATGGGGGAAATTTACACAGAGGAACTCTTGGGTGGCAGGAACATGAGATAGGTCTCGGGGCTTGCCATGAATACCTATCTAGTGTCTTGTACCATGAAAAGAAAAGGGAAAGGGAAAAAGAAAAAAAAAGTTACTAATGGTAAGCCATCTGGTTGCATTCTTAAATCTGTTTAAGAAATCCTTCTTCTTAAATGAATTGCTTGGGTTCCCTCAATCTGGTCAACATTCCTAAGGGAGAGGAAGAATATTCCTGGCAGCAGTGGTTATCTTGCCACTGGTGCACTGGTGTGCTTCCTCCGGTGGCTGCATCCTAAAACTCATTTTGCAGTCACGTATTCAGAATACATTTTTACAACATAATTCTTTTGTTTTCCATGTCAATGATCATTTTTTAAATTGCAAAAGGCAGTGAGTTTAAAAATACTTCTACATATATTATTTGTTTGATTCTCACAGAAATCCTGTAGAGGTAGTATCTTTCATTCTATTTTTGCAGATGGACTAGAGAGTCCGAGAAGTTAAGGTTCTCGAGAGAGTTAATACTTGTTTCTAGATCTTCTGACACTAAGTCTAGGGCCTTTCCCACTACTCCAGGGAGATTATTTATTGAGCTAAAATTCAGTGGAATGCAAGTCCCCAGGATGGGAGAAAGTCTAGTTCTGTGCTATAGTTAGCTCACCAATAAAATGCAAGACTGAAATAAGTACCTCAAAGGTTCTTGCTATTCAAAAACGGTCGATCAGCAACCTTTTCACTGATTTTACAGCAGATCAAGTCCCTTTTTGATTGACAATTTCTCTGTCTTCTGATCAGTTACATATAAAAGCAATTTCCCATGTAAGTTATCTGTTTACCTCCGCTGTATCCATTAGGCACTCACTTTGTAGTTTTAATTCTCAAAGTCCAAAATCTTTGATGATGGGAGTGGATGGACAACTCATTGCAGTCTATAGAAATGCTAGCCAAGTTGGAGAAGATCACACAATTAATAGCAGAAATTCTATCATAACCAGACCTCTTCACGCCCAGGACAGTGATTTTTCCTGACATCATGCTATTTATCATTATTTATTTATCTGTCTACCTACCTACCTACCTCTCTGTCCACTTATTTATCTAATCCATATTAGATAAACTTATTTATCTATCCACATTAATTTTTATTCCTGGTTAAACTGCTTTCTTCTTCTCAAGTCTTTTTATCTTTCTTCTTTTATTTTTCATCTTGTGTGCATGTGTATGCCATTTGATATCTTTCCACAAATAGAAAATAGAATTAAAGTGCAGTTTGGAAAATAAGATGTCGATTAAAATGTTGAACACTCAGAAATGCTGTATGATTGTCCTGAGTTAGCAAATTGTGCAGGATCATTTTTATTTTCCTCTCATTGACTAAATAATCTCCCTCTCAGCTTAAATCCCAGTTGTGATAATTAGCTCAAATAATATGTGCATAGCATTCACATTACACTAAAAGAGGTATTTCAACTTTTAGAATTACCCTGATTGTGGCTCATATATTACCTTAAAAAATGTATTTTGCTGATTTGTGAAATTAGACATTGTTTCCCAGAAGGAAAAAGTGTTCTCCACATGAAGTGAAGCTGGAAAATGGGATAACGTTACCCAACACAGTCTTTAACATTATATTATGCCCAGAAAAATCTTAGTACTCAATTACAAACTACTCATTTTACAAGTGCTTTGCAAATGTTCTCATTTATTGCCTTGGCATCCCCAAGAGAGGATAATTAAGTAATTTAGATATTCTACAACTTTAACAGTGTCAAAATCTATAATCTAAATTTAACAAAGCATTTTGCTGTGTTCAGTATATTTTATACTTAGTGAGGTAGAAAAATGTTGCTATAAAAAGGTATCTGGGGTAATAAAAATTTGGAGTTTTCAAATTATTCAGTGTTAAGCTTTTCTTATATTATTTACCCGCAAGAGCTTTATAAAAAAATCCCTCGTGCTGTATTATGCCATCTTCAGTTTCAAAATAAGCTTTTAAAAATTTTTTCAATAAAAATACAGACTTTTAAAATAACTTTATGTCTCTAATTTTTATTTCAAATAGGATTCACTTACTACCTTTATCACTCAATTAAATAATGAATATGGGGAGAGTGAGTAATGTTAAAATATACATTTATAATTTTATTTTTTAAGTGTCTGCATTACCTATTCTATACATAATATATTACATTGAAAGTACATCGCAATGCAATTTATACTATGTTATAATGTGATGCAATTAATATTTTACATTATATCCCATTTTCAAATCAATGCTGTACATTGTATCTATATTAAATGTACAATACAATTTACAATGTATTGAAACTGTATTAAAGTATACTAGCCCAAAATTCACCACCCATGAGGTATCTGTGTTAAATATAATAAATATAGTATAAGTTTATTGGTGCTTTACATAAATGAAAATCCTATTTAATGAATGCTTTTTATGAAGGAACAAATAATTAATTCTATTTTGAATATTTCAAATAGGAGAAAGCAATTCAACCTTTTATTTCCTTCTCATTGGGAGTTTAAATTTGTCCTATTTGTAATAGGAACATTTAGTGTACCACCTTTTTTATATGTAAACTTCTTAGATAAGTAGTCTCTATGATTATTTCTGAAAATCAAAAAACACAAATGAAATTTATGTGTACATTGAAGATTTTGCTTCTTAAAGATATTGTTTTAACAGGTACACGTTTCTTCCTTTTTTTTTTCCTTGAAGGCTAATTTTATTTTTCAAGTATTTTATGACTCTATCCTTTTGTTTCTTTTTTTAAATTTCAGAATATTATGGGGATACACACATTTTGGTTACATAATTTGCTTTTGTAGAGTTTGAGTCAAAGATATAAATATGCCTTTCACCCAATGTGCATTGTAACCGTTAGGTGTGAATTACTCATCTTTCTTCTGCTCTTCCTTCTACTTGATTTCCATTGAGTTTTATTTCCATATGCACAAAAAAGTTTTCATGAATTAGTTCCAATTAGTGTTGAATACATGTAGTGTTTATTTTTCCATTCTTGCAATACTTCACTTAGACGAATGGTCTCCAGTTCCATTCAGATTGGTACAAAAAACACTAGATCACTATTCTTTTCATGTCTGAGTAGGACTCCATGGTATACATATACTGCATTTTACTAATCTACCCACGTATTGATGGGCACTTGGATTGTTTCTACATCTTTGTTATTGTGAATTTTGCTGCTATAAACATTTGAGTGCAAGTGTCTTTTTTATAAAATGTCTTTTATTTCCTTTGGGTAAATACCTAGTAGTGGAAATGCTGGATGAAATGGTGGGTCTACCTTTAGCTTTTTGAGGTATCTGTACACTACTTTCCATGGGGGTTGTACTAGTTTGCAGTCCCATGAACAGTGTCTAAGTATTTCTTTCTCTCCTCATCCACACCAGCATCTGTTGTTTTGGGACTTTTTTTATTTTTATTTTTTATTTCATGAAATTATGGGGGTACAAACATTTTCTTACATGTTATGATTTTGCCACATCCCAACCATGATTTGAGACATCTCTTTCCCTCCTTACAACACTCACGATGTCCATTAGTTGTGAATTTACCCACCCCTAACCCCCCTATCCCCAAAGAATATTACTACTGTGTGACTTTTTGATAAGAGGCATTCTCACTGGAGTTACATAGTATCTCACTGTGGTTTTGATTTGCATTGCCTGATGATTAGAGACATTGAAAATGTTTTATTGGCCATTAGTATATCTTCTTTTGAAAAGTTTCTTTTCATGTCATTTGTCTACTTTTTAATAGAGTTATTTTATTCTTTCTTGATGATTTTCCTGAGTTCTAGATAGATTCTAGTTACCAGCCCTTTATCAGATATATAGCACGCAAATATTTTCTCCCATTCTGTAAGTTGTCTATTAATCTATTGATTGTGTCCTTGGCTATGCAGAAACTGTTTAATTTTATCAGATCCCATTTATTTATTTTTGTTGTTGCTATGATTGCTTTGGGGGCCTTCTTCATAAATTCTTTGCCTAGGTCAATATCTATTAGAGTTTTTCCAACATTTTCTTCTAGAGTTCTTATAGTTTCATGTCTTAGGTTTAAGTCTGTTATCCATCATGAATTAATTTTTGTAAGTGGTGAGAGGTTGCAGATCTTGTTTTAGTTGTCTATATGTGGCTATCCAATTTTCCCAGCACCATTTATTGAATAGGATTTTTACCCCAGTGCATGTCTTTGTCTGCTTTGTCAAAGATCATCTGGAAATATGAGGATGGTTTCATATCTGGGTTAAAACTATTAACAGCTGTAATTGGTTTCTGCTCTGCATTAGGTTATAAAACATCTTATAATAGCATACAAGTTTATGACATAGGCCAGATTTTAAAATGACTCTATGCATGCAATAAGAAACGTTTCTTTCTTTCATGTAATGTTCATATTGTTCAGTGTACTCTCACATTAATATTAAATGATTACTGCTTCATCAATATTATTCTTAAGTGAAACTGGGATACATAATTTTAAATGGCAAGACCTGTGGCAGTGAAGAACTCGGTGTTACTAGTACTTTTTGGTACTAAGTGGACAACATTTTGCCCACCATTGCTTTTGCACTGTCAGTTGAAATGTCAATGTATTGAAAATGAAAATAACACATTAGATTTGCAATAAAAAACATTGTGGCCCCTTGGAAGGATTTGGGGAAACACCGAACGTTTACGGACCATACTTAGAGAACATCTGGTTTATATCTTAAAATAGTTGATTTGCATGAAATTATATGTAAATTTATTTCTTTGGTATCCTGATGCTCAACCCTGAGGAATAGCCAATATGTCTTTATTACTATTACCCATGTGGTTCCCTTTTCTTATTCATAATTTCATGAAGTTGATTCCCTGGGGAAGAGTAAATTCTTCAGGCTTCAAATATATGAAATTCTAATTTCCGAGTAGTGAATTTCATGTCTGATTTGTAATAAAGCTCCTCCTCAGTCAAGGTTATCTAGGACTATAGGTGGATAATCAAGACAATCAACAATACTCTTGTCTTAGGAAAATTGTTTTTGTAAATCGATGTTATATGCTAAACTTTTTATCTCATTTCGACATTGCCTCCACCTAATTTATTTTAAATATTTTCTGGTTGCTGCTCTGGTTCTGGGCTTCATAGTATATTACATAAAGCTAATGGAGGTAAGAAATGGTGATGTCTGGAAATGATCTTCCTAGTTTCTTAAAATAATGATGGTAAAATAAAATTATGGGTGATAAAAGATTAATTTATGTTTCCTATTTCCCGTTTAATTTCTATTACAGTAAAAATTGTGGGATACGAGTTAACTGCCTTCTTGGCCCCTGTACCTTGGCCTTTGTATATTGCTTGTTTGCTTGCCACTTAGCCTTACTGAAGCCATGACAGGCTTCTGCAGAGTAAAGAAGAAGAAAAAAAAAGAAAAAAAAAAAACAAGACCCCAGGGAAGAAACTGCAAGGCACTACCTGAAAAGGTAGTGCAAAGTCCCTGGGACCTAGCCAACCAATCAATAAATCAATACACGGCCAGCGTGATCAATGCGTGAACAGCTTGAGTGGGATGTGTGGGTGCTGGGTGGGCTCCGGATACCACTTGTAACCAGTAACCTGAGTTGCACAACAACTAAAAGTATAAGACCTGTGCTAAAACCTTGCCAAGGGTCCTTGTCTAAAGAGACCATCAAGATGGTGCTCTGGGACTTGGACCCTAGCTCGAGCTAGCCCCAATAAACTCCCTGTTGCAACCTAAATTATTGCGTGACTGACTCTCTGTTCTGGGGTATTGGGATCCGGATATAATGAAATGAATTAAATCCTTTATTCACTCAGCAAACATTGTGCCGACTCAAAGTCAGGTATTGTGATAACAGAGTGTGTAATGGAGAGTGAAATAAAAGTGGATCCTGCCATCATGAGGCTTTTAGTAAATCAAAGAAAAGACATATATAATTCATACACTATACAAGTTATACATCATAGTAAGAACTACTAATGGAAATAATAGAATCTATAAAAGAAAATTGAGGGCGAAATAGACTATAATTTAGATTGAGGATCCATGAAGGTATTCAGTTAAAAGTGACACTTTTCAGAGAGTAAAGGTTGAGTGAAAAGCAAATATAGTACAAGTATAGAAAAGAGAATACCAGAAAGAAGGCATAACACATGTAAGTGACTTAAGTTGGGAAACATTTCGGCATTTGGAGGAAACGAAATATCACTCTGGTAGGTCTGGAGTGACAATGACCCTGCATTGGGTTGGAGAGGAAAGTAGGGAGCAGCCCAGGTGAACTCTGATGAGGACTATACATTATATCTTAAGCATGCAGTGAGTCAATGAGTGAATTTAAGGAAGATGAAGATATCATTCTAAAAACACTTTGTTTTTCTTTGCTTTTATTTAAGCATTTTACAGGTAGAAAGTGCACAAATTATAAATAGGTATTCAATGAAGAAGAACCAAGAGAACATATCTTTTTAACCTGAACCTACTGTCAGAGACTACTCTCTCCTTGTCTCTATCCTTCCCTTCTTCCAGGGTTGGTCACTCTCCTGATATTCAGCCTGATAGATTAGTTTTGCCTCTTTTAAACTTTATATGATAGGATCACAGAGCAAACATTCTCTTGTCTTTTTTGTTTTGCCCTATATTACATTTCTGCCTGCAGCAATAGTTCATTCAATTTATTTTCTGTATAATATTATATATTCTGACTATAACTGAATTTATTTATTTATTGTATTACTAATGGATGTTTAGTTTGCATCTATGTTTTGCTGTAAAGCTAATGAATCTATCAACATTTTTGCATGTTTTTGTTGCATGCACACACATATTTCTGTTGAATATATAGAGGGAAGAGAAATTGTTAAACCAAAGGGCAGATATATATATTTAAATTTAGCAATAATAAAACAGTTGCCAAAGCAGGTTATATTCAATTGCACTTCCACTAGTAATATAAAGTAAAAGACTAATAAATCTACTCTTGTGAAAAAAAAAAAAAAAGTAATCCTGTTGGGATCTTGGCATTGGATGGAAAGAAAAAGAAATCTCTCCTGAGAATTCATACTCACAAACTGGCCCTCATATGGATTTGCAGCTAGTGATCCAAAACTTTCAAGTTGAGAATTTATTTTTAAGTGATCCCATGTAAGTGCCTTCAGGCACCAGGCAGAAGCAAATACAAGTACTCTCCAGAGAAATGCTTTTTTTCAGCCAGGCCTTACAAAAAATCTCATACATAATGTTCCAGAAGAGATAAAACCACAGTTAAAAAACAGTCATAGAACCAACAATAAAATAAACCATCATGAGCAAGAACTTATAGAAACAAGAGATAGAAAAGTTAGATTCTCAAAGAGTACAGCTATTGGAGTTATAAGATCAAAAATAATAAATTATGCATTTTTAGAGAACTAATGAAACAATTAAAATACAAATGCTTAAGACATAAAAAAATCTGAAAGAATATGAAAAAGAACCAAATAAATTATAAATTAGATTATAAAAATGAATAAATTTTACAAATAGAATCACAGAAGAAAAAGGAGATTCAATAATTGAAAAGCAATACGGATGATTGAGAAAATATAATATGCATCTGAGCAGGTTTTTAAGAGAATGTAAGGGAAAGAAGTGACAATATTCAAAGAGATATGGTTGAGAATTTTTTTCTCAAACTGAATAAAAAATTTCCTCAGATTAGGGAAATCCAATCAATTCTAAGCACTATTTAAAAAATCTGAATTTAGGCATGTCATAGGGAATCTGTAACAAAAAAGTCAGCCAAGAAAATATCTTAAAATTACACACTGAAATAATCCAATTGCCTACAAAGGAATGATGATGAGATGCAAAGCTTCCTTCCCAATAGTCACAATGGCAGTGTGATCAGGCAGCATCGTTTCATGTGCAATGCGCCACCCAGGGACTGGCTTCCAAGAGTGAAGGCAAAATAAACACATGCTTGGGTGAATACAAACTCAGAGTTGTGTTTTTTTCTTCGTTTGTGTTTTTATTTTTGTTTTACTACCAACACACCCTCATTATAAATATCTTCTACGCTATGCTATGGAAATAAGAAAAAATATCCTGGAGAGAAAATATTTTTACATGCAAAATAAGATTATGAACGGAACTATTGGTAAATATGTGAGTATATGTAAACAAATAGTTTCTGAATAAAACAAAAAGAACATCCCATTTGAGGGGTATATTAGTTTCTTTGAAACTGCAACAAAGTACAACAAATTAGGTAGCTTTAAAGAACAGAAATGTATTCTTTCACAATTCTGAAGGTTAGAACTTCAAAATCAAGCTGTCAACAGGGCCATGATCTCTCTGAAGGCTATAGGGGAGTATTTGCCCCACCCCTTTCTATCAGTTTCAGGTGTTCCCAGCAGTCCTTAACATTTCTTGACTTGCAGAAGCATCACTTTAATCTCTGCTTCATCATCATATGGCATTCTTGTTGTGTGTCTGTGCGTGTATCTTTCCTCTTCTTAAAAAAACATGGGTCATATTGGATTTGGGTTCCTCCTTACTCTAAGATAACCTCATTATAACTTGATTATGTCTGCAAAGACCCTATTTCCAAATAAGGTCACATTCATAAATACTAGAAGTTGAATATATTTTGGGGGAGACACAATCAACCCCCAAGAAGAGGTTAAAAAATATACTAAAATCTAAATAATAATTGAAAAGAAGAGGGAGGAGGTGAATAGTATTAAAGGATTTTTAAATCATTTTAAAATCATGGAGGAAATAAAATTATTAACTTCAGATGTTTTTAAGTTGAACACACATGATAGAAACATTATTTATGTATTAAATATTTAATGAAAGATTTAAATTAATGCATGGGCATATTTATACTCCTATAAGAATAACTGAGGAGTTCTTATCAGAGTTTGGAAAATATAAGCCAATAAATGCAAACAAAGGATTTTTTTTTTTTTTTTGAAATTTACAACGTGACAAAAGAGAACAGTTATGTTATATTATTATTTCTGGCATCTTAAAAGTAAGCAGGGTTGTTTTATAGCTTTGATGGAGTGTCTCAAACCGATATTCTTAAAAAGAGAAAATGAAGGGAGTGAAAGAAAAATTACTGCTACTAGCAAAACAAAGAAACTACACATAACTCGATGTAAGACAAGTCTCCTTTCCATCTCGGTTGTATCACAGCTCAAGTGTTATCATTATAAGGGGCAGATAGAATAATAAGAAATAGTATTTCATAAAGAATTTTTAATATGGATTTTTTAAATCATATTTTTACCATTCTATTACGATTAGCCATGTGTTAGAATAAGAAAAATGACTTTGTTTTACAAAACTATTCTATATAATGACATTTGTATCAATGGGACTTTATATATGATTCAAGTAATCAAACAAATAAAAACTTTCTTCCTGATTTTTCACCTGGACTCTACACCCTCTTCTTCACTTACCTGGCTTTACATAGCCAAATATTAAATCCATCTGGGTTCCAATAATAGCCTATCCTCTAACTAGAGACCATTGGAGCCTGCTTACTTGCTAATTTTACCTGTTTATTACCTATTAGCAATAGAATTTGAAAATGCTACCCTGATCTATTCCTTTATTTCCTTGTTATAAGCAATTCCCTATTACTTCGTTTAAATAGGATATGTCTTTAACAGTAATTATCTAGAAGTGAGATTTGCCCTGTGTTGGGTCACTGTTGCCGGTACCAATTATTCTAATCTTAGGACATTACAGGCCTTATGTGATAGGAAAGCACACACTGTACAGTTCGGGCACTATATTTCACATTTACCAATTATCAAAGGACCTGACTAGAAAATGTGCTGTTTTGTAAAAATCTTCCTAAGAGAACTATTTGCTACAATGTATAGCTAGGTTCTCATGTGTTCAAATTAATTACTTTTGTCACATATTATTTGTGGTTTGTCTCATTCTTCTTGTCAGAAACGACAATATTTGTTCTGCAGACAGGTTAGGGAGGAGAACAGGCAGGAAAACACTAGGTTTTTCTCTGGTAGCAATTAGAAGCTGCTCGGTGCTTTAAATGCCTATGGATAAATAAAATACTGTGATTGCAGAGCCATTTTCAGATTTGCAAATCCACTGAGAGATTTTAACCTGCAGCAATAACCTAGTAGGCAGTACTTGAACTGTTCCTATCAGTTAATTAGAAAATGAATAGGTAACTGAACGATTAATTCAACAACCTACATAAGCATAGCAATAGTATCTTTGTACCTCAAAGCTCTACTATTTTCTTTTGTTTCTTTCATTTTCTCTTTTTCGTTCAAGAATAACCACCTCATATGTAAATTTTGCATTAGAAAACCAGTGAAACAGGTGAAAACAGGCCAGTGAAGGCAAGTCATTTTTCCAATTAACTGATATGAACGAAACATTTTATTCATGTTTCTTGAACACAGCAGCTATATATGTTCATCTATGAAGTCATTTTCTGCCAGACAAGCAGTGACTTGGGTATTCACTCATTTATTTATACCACAAATATTTTCTTGATTGTTTACTATGTACCTATCAGCATAACAGGTAACATGAATAACAAATAAAACAGTGTCACTGACTCAGAATGCTGAGTTTCAGGGCAGATATGCAATATATAAAAATGAACATAAAGCATGTAAAATAATTACAGATTTTGATTTGTATTATTAAGGAAATAGCAAATGTTGATATGAAGTAAAATAAAACAGCACTCTAGAAAATGTGGTCAGGAAAAACCTCCATAAGGAAAAGTGTTTGCTTCATGAACAACGTGGAGTCAGACATGCTAGAGAAGTGGGTAGACAAATGGGGGTAGCAGGAATATGAAAGATATACCTTGCCCTGTCTCTCAGTTGAAGCTGATAAAATTTATTCATTATAAATTAGTAAGAAAAATGTAGAGTTAGATTAAGATTAGAAAACTGTCTGGAAACAGATCAGCAGGAGTAGCTATGAAAAATATTTTGGATTTTATTCTACATACTGTAGAAAACAATCGAAGAACTTTAAGAAGGAATGTTACAGGCTCTGACATGCATTTTAGAAATAGGGTATAGTTGCTATGAAGAATGGATTTGCTCTTGACAAGGGCAAAGTGGGAAATCAATTAATTGGTGAAAACTGTTATCTTTCATTAGGATGGTGGTAATACAGAAAGAAAGGAAGAGGCATCCTAGATTTTGCCTTCAGTAATTGGTCGAATAAGATGCCATTTTCTAAGAAAAATGTCCTGGATGAGAACTAAATTGAGAGGAAAATCATGACTTTGTTTAAATATGCAAAGTTTGAGATACTTAAGGTACATTCAAGTAGATTTGTCAAGGAAATGTTCTAAATATATGTCTGGAGCTCAGAAAACATGTCTGGACTAAAAAATGTGTATTTTTGAGATGTTGACACTTAGGTAAGTGTTTAAGGTCATGGAAATTAATGAGATCTATTGAAGAAAGGAACTTCAAGGTTTAGATCTCAGGTAAAAATGTTACTGCAGGAACGGAGCCTGTGAAAGAATGAGAAGCCAGTGAGGGAGAACAAACACAAGGAGACTGTAGTATGATGAGGTACAGAAGTGTTTCCAGAATAATGAATGATTGGTTTCTTGGATATCACCAACATGCCAAGTAAAATAAGGAACCAAAAACATCTAGTAGATCCGACTTCATATAGGACATTGGTAATGTCTTAGCCAATCACTTGGTAGATTCTGATTCCCCAGCGAGATTCACTCAGGGCAACAAATAGTAGACAACTCAACTTAACTAGTATAACATACATTTATGTCATTCAGTCTTTTAGGATTTCATGGCAAGTCTCTTCTATCATGATATACATTACAAACACGATTTGGATGTATTGATATTAATGTAATCATTCACTCAGAAATGGAATCCCTGGCCATCAGAGATGGTTCTTCCCATTTGTTCCACCCTTTTCACATTATATTTTGCCAGATGCTGGTTGGAAAGGGCTTTTTCCTGTTTGTATTTTTTCTATGAATAATTCTACCCAGAGTAATCTGGAACAAAATTATGTCAGCTGTGTTGTTGAAGCTATTAAGCAATTGTTTTTTAAGTTCAATTATAATATACGAAAATTAGAAAAAAATCTAAACAGAAAAGTATAAAATGAAATATGCAGTTCTCCCTTTATTACTTACCTTATAATCATTTTTCTTTTTCATTCTTTAAGTTGTTATACTAATTAATGTTTTTATGCCTATAACTTGATGTATAAATTCTAATCAGAATCTACTATGAAAAATGAAGCATTCATTCGCTTACTATACTCTAGTTTTCCCTTTCTCTTTTGGACGTTTTAATCTTTTATTATGAAAAATCTCAAACATATATCGGGACTGAGAGAATAATATGATACCCATGTACCCATCACCCAGATTCAAAAATTACCAGCCCATGATCAGTTTTGTTTCATTCATATCCCCAACCAATTCTTCATCTCAGATCGTTTTGAAGTCAATTCTATACAACATATTATTTTATCTATAAATATTTTGCTATACAAATCTAAAAACTAAGAATTCTTTTGTTTTGAACATAATCACAGTGCTATTATTCATATTCAAAGCTGTAATTCATTAATATCATTAAATATATTGTCAGCTTATTAATTTTATTATCATATTTATAAACAGCTTGAATTCTTAAGTCAAAATATATGTAAAATATATTAATTTAATCTATTTAGAATTGGATATTTCTTAAGTACCTTTTGTCTATATGTCCTCCAACGCCTCATTCTTTCTTCTTTTTTCTATCACTATTTATCTTTATCTCTCTTAACTGTACTGCATATTTATCAAACTTTACCATGTATTGTATTTTTATTTCTGTTATATTTGTCCACTTCAAGTAATATTAGGCCACTTCACATGTCATATAAGAACCTTCAACAGTATATCCTATGTTTTACCCCTTATTTTGTGTTATTATTATCAAACACTTTAATTTTACATAAGTTATAAACTCTACAATGCATTGTTACTAATTTTGGTTCAGTCAAATATACTTGTTATTAAAATAAAAATTATATATTTATATATTATATTAATATTTGTGTGTAAATGTATCCCATTTAACATTTTTGGTGTTCTTAATCTTTTGTTGTTGTTAATCTAAATTTTAGTCTGATGGACTCAAAGAATTTTCAGGGTTTTTTAAATTATTTTTTCTGAAAAAGTCATTATTTTGCCATTAGTTCTAAATTAAATATTCACTGTGTATAAAATTCTGGACAAAATGTTTGTTTTGTTTCCTTTCAGTATTTGAAGAGGTCACCTGTTATATTTTGTCCAGGCTGAGAAGCAGGTGATGGTAGAAGGTTTTTGACACAACTTTTAGTAAATATTTTTACTTAAAAGTGGATTATGCCAGGCTATGTAAGCTGATTTTATCTCTTATTGGTATCTTTGGGACGAACCAAAAAGTAAGAGAATATGAATTATAGGGCACAGCCATAGTAAGAAAACTATGTGTGCATGATCATGTTGCCTAAATTTGCCTTTGTCTGCAATTAAAAGTTCACACTGTGCCTTAGTATGTCCTCACATTGACTACCTATAGTACATAACCAACTACAGAGCAACAGAAAAGCTTACTAGGGGAATAAGAGAGAAAGTGAGACATTAGACTCTGCAATAAGTGCTTTATCATCCATCAAAATATTGGTTTCTGGAGGCTATCTCTGGATCTCCCTCATGTATTTTAAATCTTCATATTCCTAGCTTTTTAAAAAAAAAAATCACACTTATAATAGCTATGTAATGAATATTTTTTTTTTTTTTATGAAATTTAAATGGAAGGATAGACTCCCAGAGGCTGGTAAACCCATTCATTTAGAACATTTTCTTTTTCTTCTTTCTTTCTCTTTCTTTCTTTCTTTCTTTCTTTCTTTCTTTCTTTCTTTCTTTCTTTCTTTCTTTCTTTCTTTCTTTCTTTCTTTCGTCTTCCTTCCTTCCTTCCTTCTATTATTTATATATCTATTTATTTTTGCTGGTACTTTTTTTTACTATTTATTATGTAAAATCACTAAGCTGAGAACTTAACCTGATATTGCATTTATCTCCTATACACAGTGAATTAATTATATGTTAGTATTTCTATTTTACAGATGATGAATTTTAAGCTCAAGGAGGTTAAGTAGACTACCTAAGTTTACTCTCTTGTTAAGTGGTTATGTCAGCTCAAGAATACAGGCTTTAAGCCTATACTTAAATATATACAAGTGATACTCTCACTCTTAAAAAAAATTGCTACATTGTCCATTTCTAGTAGATCAAGTGCATGTAATTTGCATCAAATGCAATGAATTGTGATTGTATACCACAACTCCATGATGTAATCATTAATCCCAGCTAGTAGTGCTGCAAACAATTTGATTCCACAGAAGAAAACTCAAGGGATATGTTGAAAGCTAAAAAATTACTTGTATTTCTGAGACTTGAATCTGTTTTTTCTAATCATATTCTATTCTTTCTACTAAAGCATAATTTTTTTTTATAATATGCATGCTTATGCTGCATTAGATAGTCCAACTGTTGAAATATGTTTTCAGTATAATCATCACCAGAAAGCACTAAATTTTAAGGCATTAGGCACTTGGATATACTGATGTAATGTATTTAATATTTATAGAAAATAGCTTAATGTATGAGCAAGCATTAATACTAAAACATAAATAGTTTTTGTTACATAAATATTATTAATAGATAGTTATTAATGGTATTTAAGGTAAGGCTTAAAAGTCTATTTAAATAAAAAGTATTAATAGATAAATAGTTATTTTAATGATATTTAAGGTAAAGCTTAAATATCTTAGAAATAAAATGTGATCTATCTCAACGAAGGACCCAGATACATCTGAAGTAAAAGTTTTGCTTTTGGTGAACAATGCTATAAACATCAATTAGCTTAAATTAACTATGTAAAGTAAAAATACACTAAATTGAGAATGCCTGGATTCAAATCCAAGTCTGACATTTATTAAGTCTGCAAAGAACCCGTGGTAATTCTCAGAGCTTAATTTTCTCCTTTTTAAAATTAGGGACTTTAATAATCTAATTCATAGGATTGTTGTGACCGTTGTTGCTGTTTTAAAAACAATTACATCTAAAGCATCACAAAAATAGAAGCTCTTATAATGAATTTTCTGAACTAAGAAAACTGAGTCACTCTATAACCCTAGCATAAACCTAAACATAGCATCTACATTGATAATCATATTGTACAATCTGATTTGGTCTATTAAGCTACACTGCACCTATTTTCATTTTTCCTTGTCTAAATTCTGAATGGATTAGGCTTCCCAAGAGCTATCCCACCTCTCAGTATTCTAACCCCATCTTGAAGGACATAGATGCACTGACCTTGGAGATCAGGCGCATCTCTGTGCCGTGCACCCGAGGCCTACGTGTCAGGGAGAAGAGGTAGTATGGTGTAATGAAAAGGGCACTAGGGGAGAAATATGGAAAACTAAATTCAAGTTTCAGATCTTTTACTAATTAGTGTGGGGCCTTTGAGGAAGACTAAAGGTGTTGAGCATCATGATGAGCAACATGATATAAAACTATTTCAGACTTTAATCCAGCCCTATCCCATAACAAAGTCTATGGCAAGTTACATATTGAATTTGACATTTTGCTTTTGTATCCACATATTATTCAGTTTTAATCATGAACTCATTAACTGTGATAACATATATAATGAATCTAATATAGTACCTGGCAAATAGTTATGCTAATATTATTTTTCCTACTTTTCTTGCTTTTCTACCTTTCTTCTTTCGTTCCTTTCTTTCTTCTCTCTCCCTTCCTCTCACCCTAACTTTTTCCCCTTCTTTGTTTTTGCTGCTATTTGTAAAATGAATATACTGATCTGTCTGATCTCGAAAGTTCATTCTGGCTCAATGATTCATAATAAGCTAAGAATATATATGGAGACCTCAGCACTCTAATCATTCTTGAGAACTTACACAGTCATGTCATGCCTGGTGCTGAATCCTCTGTTTTGGAATATAATCTCCTCTGCCTTGGTATCTAAAGCAACCTAAAAGAGCTAAAATAATGAACTTGAAAATTTGGCACTTTTCCTGTACCTAAAGCAGATCAAAAATACTGAGATGAACAGTTTTGGTCAGATTCCCAGATAAGAAACCTGAATCAAAAGAGGTCAAAGGGAAGTTAGAGAAGTCTAATATTAAAACAACAAAGCCCTTCTCTAGGACTGTCTACATTTCTCTTTGGTAAGCTTACAGGCAGGAAATCGGTAGTTAACAAATCAAGCTGAAGAATACCCTTATTCCCATTATTATTTTTACCACTTATAATTGTCAAACTGTATGAAATTCAGAGGAAAATTTTTTTTCTGATTTTCCATGCAACTCTGAGCCAGAATTGCTCCATCTAAAATTTCCTACAAATGTATGAGTCAATTATCAGAAGTTGTATGAACTCTCTAAGCTTTATGGTAGTGTGCTTAAAACCTTTAATATAGAAGAATTATACAGCTAAAGGGATCATTAACTTCTTGTATAAGTAAAACCTGTAACATAGTTTTTAGAAAAAAGTTGTTATTGCTGAAATGTCTGAGTTTGAAACTCAGATTAGCTACTTATTGCCTGTCACCTCACCAAACTGCTTATACTTGTATGCCCCACTTAAATCTACTATAAAGTGAAGAAAAATAGCTGCATCACTTGCTTTTGTAATGAAGAGTATAAGGTCATATGTCAATAAAGCACTTGGCACAAAACTAAGGGAACTTTTGATATAAAGTACTTTTTAAAATTGATTTATTGGCTTTTTATTTGACTGATCAAAATATGAAAGTTCAGAGAAAATAGGTGACTTGCTCAAGGTCACACAGCTTTTTAGTGGTCTTTTAACTACCTAAGTCATAAGGTAGCCCTTTACTGACAATTAACTAGATTAAAGGACATCAAACTGATCCTTGTCTTTCATAACAACACTGGCATAGCTTGAGGGTTTCTGGAGTATTTTTTCTCATCTTTGTCTTAGCAAATTATACACAAATTGATTTTTTGTAGAATATTATTTTCAGAAATTTCATTTGAAGTGGTAGATTTTTATGCCTCTATCCACACTCTGTTTCTTAGTCTCTTATTTTCAATAGATATGAAAAAACTTTGAGATACTATGTATAACCAGAGACTGGGTGAACATTCACCAGCATACCAGAAAGTACAAAAGAGATCATATTTGAAACAGTAGGGCTGCCTAAGTGTTTCTGTTATTACAGTTTAAGTAGCTTCTTATTTAAAAATTATAAAATTTAGTTTTTGGTTACAGAATTAAATTATGATTTTTGCTTATGGAATAGAATTTGAACAAGTAAACTATTTCTCAACATATCTGTGAGTCCTCAGTGTCAGAATCTCCTTGAGTGCTTTGTAAAAATGTCTACCTAGACATCTTTCACATACATAGTCAGAATGTTTGAGTTGGAACCAATTATTTCTGTGAATTTCCACCAACTACCAGGAATTTCCATGCCTATAAACGCTTGATTTTTTCTGATCTGATGCTTAAATGCAAAATTATAGACCTGAGTTTGAGTTGAGTTATGCTACTATCACTTTGAAGTTGTAGACTGTTGGGCAAATTAATCTCCTTTCCTCATCTGTGAAAAAGAGACAATGTTAAGTACCTTCCTCATGGCACTACTGCTGAATTAAACGAGTTAATATACATAACGAGTAATTTCAGAAGTTTGCTACTAATATAGTTTTTTTTTCAATATTTATTCTAATCCCTGATCATCCTCAGATCCAATTCCTAGGGCTATCATTTTTCTAGGCTTCTGAAATTAATACAGATGACCCTCATTCAGTACAAATACAGGAGATCAGTGTTTTCCAATGTATATTCTATAGAGAATTAATCTTGTAAGATTCTTCATAGTCAAATATGCTGAAAAATGCTACAACCACTATATAGTCTCAAAGATGTATTGTTCATATGAAAGGCTACAAGAAGTCTTATAGCAAAGAAAACTTGATTTACTTCCTTAACGCAGTATTTCTGAAACTTACTTTGGTTAAAAACATTGTTAATGCATAGTACCTAACCTATGTTAATGCATAATACCTCTTAGGTGTAAATGATCAAAAAGAACACTCTTTTGTTCATATGATGTTTTAAAAATATTCCCTGTTCTTCAGTCTTTTCTGTTTTGTATTTTTAGAAGCTAACATTAGAGTTATGATCTAGTGCAAAAGCACATCTGGCTTCAAACCCTAATGCTTCAGTTAGTATCTGGTTTATCTTAGAGAAATTAATAAAAGTCTCTAGACCTCTATTTTTCACATCTATAAAATGGAGCTAACTGCACCCACTTTGAAGCACTTTTGTGGAGATTGTATTCCAGGATGGACTTAGTTATCCTAGCTTAGGAGATATAAAAATGGCCTATTAACATATTTCTGTATTGATTCCTTTGTTGCCTAGAATTATAACAGAAATTTAGAACATCCTACTTTCACTTTCATAATAATTTCATATCACCCTTTTTTTTCCTTTAAATCATTTTACCTACTCAATATAATTTGCTTTGACTGTCAGAATGAGGCAGGTCATTGCTTGTAATCACACAGAGAAAGAGAGAGAGAAAGTACTAAAATATTGGAACCCCAAACTCTCGGCCCAACATAGGACATTTTTCAGTATCATCCCTATATTTGTCACTGTTTTCTCTTTTGCTATGACTGATACCAATATCTACTAAATTCTAAACCAAGCATAACAGAAAAATGGATGTAACGGTAAGGAAAAACATGCATTTTATATGTGTCTTGTTCTTTTGAAACAAAGTGTGGCTTGGGTAGACATTATCCTTCTATTATTACTTTTTTAATGCTGACTGTGCTCAGGTGGCAAAGGAAAGTGGTAAATGGATGAAAATGCTCTAACCCTCATGGTAGTTAAAAAAAAAAAAAATAACAGTGAAAGCAGCATTCTCTTGAAGTCTCCACTAAAGGCGACATGTTACCAGGAACAATAAATCAAAAATGGGGCCTTTTAAAATAATTGATCAGAGCTACTTCAGGTCCTACTCATTGGCCATCTGACTTGAAATGAGCCACATTAATTCACAGCTTGGTCTCCAGAGGCAAAATTCCCCTTTGTGACCTCCAGTAGACTTCTGCCCCAGCTTTCACATCTTGTCCCTGAAATGTTTCAAGTGTGCTTCATCCTGAAAAAAATATTTTAACAATGTGGAAAGGTTATAATCAGGGACAGTTTGACTAGACCTGTTCTAGGGCCTCATGCAGTGTAAAAACCTTAGTGAGTTAGATGTTCCCCAAGATATGGCTCTCAGTTATTCAATCTCATTTTGTTTCCTTTATGTATGTGATAGCATAATAACAATAGGCAATGTTTTGGGAACAGATTCATATTAACCAAGTTCATAAGACTGATATAAAAGTCAGGTTTCTATTTTATTAATTGAGAATGAGATACATAAATTGTTAATTCACATGAAATAATCAAAATTTAACAGCAGGAGTACTCAGGAAAACAAATGGCAATATGGAAAACAAATGGCAATATGGCTAAGTGCAGGATCAGAACCTCCACGAGCAGAAAGCAAATTCTATCTTACTTGTCTTGCATTGCATATTTTTTATTTCAGAATATTATGGGGGTACAAACACTTTGGTTAGCCTTTGCATCACCCAAGTCAGACCTACAAGCATGCCCAACCCTGAGACATCATGCACTGTACCCCCTAGGTGTGAATTTACCCATCCTCTCTTCCCCCTCCAACCTGCTTAATACCCTGTGCATGTTACTTCCACATGTACATGTAGTGTTGATTGATTAGTACCAATTTAATGGTGAAAATTTTGTTTTTAATTGATACTTTATAATTCTACATGTTTATGGGGTACAGTGTGATGTTTTGATACATATATACATGTGTAATGGCCAAATCCGGCTAATTAGCATATTCCTCATAGTAAGAACATTCAAAATTCTCTCTCTTAGCTATTAGTATTTTGAAGACTACATTATTGTTGACTATAGTCACTCTACTATACAAAATAACATCAGAACTTATCCCTCCTATTAATAACTGTAACTTTGTATCCTTTCACCAAACTCTCCCCATTGCCTTATCCCCACTGCTCACCAAAGCCTCTGGAAACCACCATTCTACACTGTACTTCTGCGAGATAAACTTTTTTAGATTCCACCTACTAGTGATATCATGAGGTTATTTTCCTTCTGTGCCTGGCTTATTTCACTTAACATAATGCCCTCTAGTTTCATCCATGTCGTTATAAATGACAGGATTCGGTTTTTTTAAGGCTGAATACTATTCCATTGTGTATATATGCCACATTTGTTTTATGCATTCATTCATTCACTGATAGACAATTAGGTTGTTTCCACTCCTTGACTATTATGTATAATGCTTCCCTAAACATAGGAGTGTAGACTCTCTTTGACATACTGATTTCATTACCTTTGGATATATAGCCAGAAGTGGAATTGTTGGATCATATATATGGTAGTCCTTTTATAAATTTTGAGAAACCTCCACATTGTTGTCCATAATGAGTGTATTAATTTAAAATTCTACTAATAGTATATAAGAGTTCCCCTTTCTCCCCATCCTCACCAGCTTTTGGTATTGCTCGTCATTTTCATAGCAGCCATTCAAACTGGGCTGGACAATTTTTTCCTGTGATTTTGTTTTGCAATTCCCTGATGATTAGTGATGCTGAGCATATTTTTATAAACCTATTGGCTAATTGTATCTCTTCTTTTTAAAAATGTCTATTTAGATATTTTACCCAGTTTTTAAATTGTATTATTTAGTTTTTATCTATTGAGTTCCTTGTGTATTCTGGATATTAAATCCTTGTCAGATGCACAGTTTACGAACATTTTTTCCACTTCTATAGGTTTCTTCACTGTGATGTTTCCTTTGCTGTGCAGAGAGGCCTTTTAGTTTGATATAATTTGATTTGTCTGTTTTTGCTTATGTTGCCTGTGCTTTTGAGGTCTTATTTAAAAAATATTTTCCCAGTCCAATGTCATAAAGTGTTTCCCCAGTGTTTTCTTCTAATAGTTCCAAGTTTCAAGTCTTATGTTTAAGTCAATCCATTTTGAGTTGATTTTTGTAAGTGATGAAAGATAAGGGTCTAGTTTTATTTTTGTATGGATAACCAGTTTTTCCAGCACCATTTATTGAAGAGACTGTCCTTTCCACAATGTGTATTCTTGGCTCCTTTGTGGAATATCAGTTTGTTGTGAAGGTGTGGATTTATTTCCATGTTCTCTATTCTGTTTCATTAGTCCATAGGTCTGTTATTATGCCAATACCATGTTGTTGTTGTTTTGTTTTGTTTCTTTTTCTTTTTTTTTTGGTTACTATTGCTTTGTAGTATATTTTAAAGTCAGGAAATGTTATGCCTCTAGCTTTGTTCATTTTGCTCCAGATTGCTTTGGCTATTCTGGGTCTTTCTGGTTCCATACTAACTTTAGAATCTTTTTTCTATTTCTATGAAAAAATTATTGGTAATTTCACGAGGATTACATTAAATCTGTAGATCTCTTTGGGTAGTATCAACATTTTGACAATATTTAATCTTTCAATTCATTAATTCTGGCTATTTTTCCACTTATTAGTGTCCTCTTCAATTTCTTTCATCAATGTTGTATAGTTTTTATTGTAGAGATATTTCATCTCCTTGGTTAAATTAATTCTTAAGTATTTTATTTTTATGTAGCTATTATAAATGGGATTACTTTCTTAATTTCTTTTTCAGGTAGTTTGCTGTTGGTGTATAGAAGTACTACTGATTTTTGCACATCAATATTGTATCCTGCAACTTTACTGAATTTATAAGTTCTAACAGTTTTTTCATGGAATATTCAGAGTTTTCTACATATAGAGTTTTCTACATAAAATCATGTCATCTGAAAGAGAGACAACTTGACTTCCTCCATTACCATTTGGTTGCCCTTTATTTCTTTCTCTTGTCTAATTGCTATGGCTATGTCTTCTAGGACTATGTTTAGTAGAGTGGTAAAGGTGGATATTCTTGCCTTGTTCTAGATTTTAGAAGAAAAACTTTCAATTTTTCCCCATTCGGTATGATGTTAGCTGTGGATTTGTAATAAATGGTCTTTATTGTGTTGAAGTATGTTCCTTCTATAACTAATTTGTTTAGAGTGTTTTCAAGAAGGGATATTGAATTTTATTAACACTTTTCTGCATCTATTCAGATGATCATATAATTTTTGTCCTTCTTTCTGCTAATGTGACATATCACATTTATTGATTTGTATCTTTTGAACCACCCTTGCATCTTTGTGATGAATTACTCGATCATGGTGGATGACCTTTATATATGCTGTTGAATTCAGTTTGCTAGTATTTTATTGAGGATTTTTGTACCTATGTTTATTAGGGATATTGGCCTGTAGGTTTCATTTTTTGTTTTGCTCTTGTCTGGTTTTAATATTAAGGTAATGTTGGCCTTGTAAAATGAGTATGGAAAAATATCCTCCACTTTAGTTTTTTAGAATAGTTTGAGAAGAACTGATATTAATTTTTCATTAAGTGTTTGGTAGAATTCAGCTTCAGCAATGAAGCCATCAGGTTCTGGAGTATTTTTTGATGGAAGACTTTTTATTACTGATTCAATCTCATTACTCATGTAATGCTCTGTCCAGGTTTTCTATTTCTTTGTTGATTCAATCTTAGTAGGTTATATGTGTCTAGTTATTTATCTTTTCTCCTAAATTTTCCAATTTCTTGACCTATTGATAATAGTTTCTAATGATACTTTGTATTTCTGTGGCATGAGTTGTGATGTCTCCTTTTTCATCCCTGATTTTTATTTGAGTCATCTCTCTTTTTTTTCCTTAATTTGTCTAGCTAAAGTCTAGTTGATTTTATTTATCTTTTCAAACAACCATCACTTCATTTCATTGACATTTTGTATTCTTTTTTAGTCACTATTCTGTTCACTTCTGATCTGATATTTATTATTTCTTTTCTTCTGCTAATTTTGAGTTTAGTTGTTCTTTTTCTAGTTCCTTGAGGCAAAATGTTAGGCTGTTTAAACTCAGACCTTTCTACTTTTATGATAAAATTGCTTATTACTATAAACTTCTTTGCTTTTGCAGTATGCCATGCATTTTCGTATGTAAGGTTTTCATATTTATTTGTTTCAAGAAATTTTTTAAATTTTCTTTCAAATTTCCTCATGGACTCATTGGTTTTTCAGTAGTGTTTTGTTTAATTTCCATGTATTTTTATAGTTTCCAATGTTCTATTAAGCTACTTTATGTATTTTAATTGAGAACTTAGTATATGTACATTCAAGGTAATTAATTATAAGTTAGGACTTATTCTTGCCATTTTGTTACATGTTTCCTGTTGTTTTATAGATCCTTTCTTCCTTTCTTTCTCTTCCATTGTCTTTCCTGGGGGTGAAGTGGTTTTGTTTAGTAGTATGTTTTAATTATTAATACTTGATTTCTACTTTAATATATCCATTATAAGTTTTTGCTTTATGGTTATAAAGGTTTCAAAAATACATTATAGGTATGGCAAGTTATTTTAAAATGATAATTTTGATGTCAAAGAAAAAGAAAACAAACACTATACACTGTAACTCCATTCCCCTCTACATTTTGAATTTTTGATATTGCATTGTAAAGTTTTTATATTGCCTATCCATTAACAAAATTATGTAGTTATTACTATTTTTAATAGTTTTGTATTTTAATTTTCATACTAAAGATATAAGTGGTTTACAAATCACAATTCCAGGATTAGAGTGTTTTTTATTATTTTTGTTACTTTTATTTCAGAATATTACAAGGGTACAAATTTTTTAGTTACATGAACTGCTTTTGTACTGCCTGAGACAAAGTTATAAGTGTGCCTATCTCCAAGATCGTGTACACTGTATCTGCTAAATATGATTTCAAGCATCACCCTTTTTCCCTCTCCCAACTGTTTGATTTCTATTAGGTTTTACTTCTTATTGTGCACATGAGTTCCAATTTAACAGTGAGTACATGTGGTGTTTGTTTTTCAATTCTTGCAATACTACACTAAGGAGAATAGTCTCCAGTTTCATCCAGATTGTTACAAAAAGTGTTAATTCATTTTTTATGGCTGATTAGTACTCCATGGTACACTACACTGCATTTTATTAATCCACTCATGGATTGATGGACACTTGGGTTGATTCCACATCTTTGTCATTGGTAATTGGCAATAAACATTTAAGTGCAAGTGTCTTTTTGATAAATGACTTTTTTTCCTTTGGGAAAATACCCAGTAGTGTAATTGCTGGATCAAATGGTAGGTCTACTTTTAGTTCTTTGAGAAATCTCCATACTATTTTCCATAGAGGTTGTACTAGTTTACAGCCCCACCAACAATGTAGAAGTGTTTCTTTCTCTCTGTATCCATGCTAGCATCTATTGTTTTAGGACTTTTTGATAAAAGCCATTCTCACTGGGTTTAGGGGACATTTATTGTGGTGTCAATTTGTATTTCTCTGATGATTAGTGAAAATTTTTTCATCTGTGTATTGGCCATTAGTCTATCTTCTTTTGAAAATCTTCTGTTCATGTTTTTTGCCTATTTTTTAATGGACTTATTTTATTTTTTCTTGCTACTTTGCTTGAGTTCTTTGTAGATTCTGGTTATTAGCCCTTTATCAGTTGTATAGTATATGAATATTTTCTCGCATTCTGTAGATTGTCTGTTTGCTCTGGTGATTGTTTCCTTGGCTGTGCAGAAACTTTTCAACTTAATCAAGTCCCATTTATTCATTTTTTCTGTTGTTGCAATTGTCCTTGGGGGCGTCTTCATAAATTCTTTGCTAGGCCAATTTCTAGAAGAGTTTTTCCAACATTTTTTTCTAGAATTCTTATGGTTTTGTGTCTTATGGTCTGCTGACAGAAAGAGGCTTGTGAGACTGTCTCATTGACTCAGATGGTTGTGTGCCTCCTAGCAAGTCCCTGTCCAGAAGAGAGTTCCTTGACTGCAGTGGAAGGAGCCAGAGCTAAGACTGGGCTACCTGTGGATATTCTGCTAGATGTAGCTTAGACAGCCCATCTCATTAGCTCATATGGGAACACATTTTCCAGAAGTTTCCTGAATAGATGGGATAGTCTATGACTACAATGAGAGGGCCCTAATCTGAGACTGAGCCCCTCATGTTCCACTATGGGACAGTGTTGACAAGCCTGTCACAGAGGCTCAGACTCCTAGACTGTAAGATACAGTGAATTTTCCTTCTGTGTCCTTATGTAAGCAATTCAAAGCTAGGATCTCAGCTGCAAATGGCTGGAGCTGAGCTACATGGCAGCTTTCATGTTCACTGCCAGGACCAATGTTAGTGGGCAGGTGAGCCTCTCCACTGAAGCTTGTATGTGTGGTATCCCTTAGCAGAAGGTTTGATTGCAGGCTCAAGGCCAAATGAGGCTATAGCAAAGCCTCTTGTGAGATGGGCCATTTCTGGCTTGAACCTGGATCACAATCCATGGATCAGCCACTTGGGTGCTGGTTCGCATTCTCAAAATAATCATCCTAATCGTTGGCCTCCACTGGGATTTTTATAAACTTCTACCTGAATCCTGATGCTCCCACAGCAACTTTTGTCTATAGATGGGTACAGAATTCTTGTTGTTGTGGAGAGATATGGGTTTGTTACCTCCTAATCCTCCAACTTGCTGATGTGGCCCTCTTTAAATGAATTTTGATTGCTCCATTTGCTCATGTCTTACTGTAAGAATAATGGCCTACAAGGTCACCACAAAATTTCAGTTTCTCTTTGCCTCCATTGAATGGTCCATAGCACAGGGATTTATAAGTTCTTGCTCCCTTGACTTAAACTTTTTCTTAACTGAGTCTTGCTCTTTCAGAGAATCACTTTTATTTATCCACTCTTTTGGCAAATATTTTATGAGCTCCTAGCATGTACTAGATTCTTTACTAAGTGCTAAGAATGTAGAGTTAAATAAGAAAAAGTACTTGGCAATAGGGAAGGTAAGATTATGGCTTGGACAGATCTATGTTAGTCATAAGAAAGTTGAATTAAAGTTAATTACAAAACTATTTAACAAGTGTTATAGTAGGGAGAAGGATAGGGTTTAATATAACCCAAAAGAAGTAGTAAGACAAGCCAAATTTAGGAAGTCAGGGAAAGCTTCTTGGAAGAGGTATTATTTCAGCATTGTTATTCGCTGACAATGGAAATTAGTGCTGATGAACTTATTCAAGTGGGTATTGAATACACGAACATTAAGATAACAAACAGCATTTAAATAAAGGGATAAACAGTAAAAGTTTGGGAAGGAGAGCAATCAAGATTACTCCAGCACCCTCAAAAGCAGGAATTTATGGACCTTGTCTCTCATGATGCCAGTACCATGACTAAATTCTAATGATACACCAATTTATGTGTCACTCCATTGCTATATTCAAGAAGCCCAGCAAGGGTCAGGTGTCTATATCTGGATACATCAACTATGGTGAAAGGGCAGGTTAATGTAATTTAGAAGTGGCCATTGAAGACCCAACTCAATGTATCTGGTGGTTCTCAAGGAAAAATCCTGGTGTGAGTTATTAGTTGCCCAAAGAAGTACCACTATGCCATATCATGATCTGATTATACTCTTCAGTGTATTCCTAATGCTCTCAATAAAATGTTCCAACAGCTTAATATGGCTTACAAGAACTTTTATAAACTTTCAAGGACTCTGCTTATTTTTCTGGCCTTAATAACTCTGACCACATCTTGAAATCTAAGCCCCAGTTATTCCAAATATTCCTCAGTAGGCCCAGGAAAGTACCCTTGCTCGTTCTTTCCTACAGGGCTTTGCTGTGCTAAATCATCACCTTGAAACATACTCAGTAGTCTCAATTCCTCTTCTCGCTTGACTGATTTCTCTCATTTTTAGCTCCTAACTATAAAATCATTTTTAATAAGAAGACTTCATTGACCCTCAAAGCATGCTCCTTTAAGTTCCCATAGAAACCTGCACTTACTCCCATCATGCCATTGGCCTAACATCTGTCTCTCTAGGATAGAAGTCATATCTTTCCTGTTTTATACAATATTCCAAGGTCCTGTCAGAGGACTAGTGCATATAATTGCTCATATAATATGCGCATATAATATGCTAAATTATTAAAATGAATAGTAGCTTTGAATTCTGAACGTCCATTTATTTTTACTTTTCGTAATTTTCTACAAGTTATGTTTCTCTTTCACCATCTATTTCCATCTTAATAGTTTAGTATTTGGCATGTAGTTCAATAAACATCTATTGAATAAACACCAATGAGAGTAATCTTCTTGCGGTATTACAACATGATACATTCTTGTGTGAGGTATAAACTCCATGAATGCAGAAACCAGTCTTTTACTCTTCTACTTTCCCAGGGGCTAGAATGGGACTTGGCACATAGTAGATAGCTAATTCTTTTTATCAAATGAATTGGTAAATTAATTAATTAATTATCATTAATGCCAACATGAGGTTAATAACCATAAACTACTCCTATTGTAAACAATTTTAGAAATAATTTGGGCTCAGTGTCATCATAATGAGCATCAATTGTAATTGTGCTGTGATGCAAGGGTGCAGGGGTGTATAGAATTTTTAAATGGCAAGAGGGGGATTAAATTAGCTTTATGGTCTGACACTTAGGTTTCTCTTGTATCAGTGATAACTTCAATACAGATAGAAATCACTAAGTATTGCTTTTCATATAATAAATATTGATGAATAGTCTGCAAAAATATTTAATCAATCTATTTTTGTTTTTTTTATTAAAATAATAGTTCATAAATGCCTGTCCTTTTACCTCTGTAAGTTATAATCAGTGGAGGAAACTTTAAATAACCTGAGCTAAGATTTTTCTTTAGTTGGTTGGGAATCTCATTTCCCAACCTCACTCCCTCTTTTCCTCCCATTTACTATCAAGGAGGCAAAATATTTCACCTCTGCATAGCTGCAATTGGCTGTTTGGGGGTGGTGAATGCCATTCGATTTTCTGTGAGTATCCACCTGACAGGTTAGGCTTCTGTGTACATCAATCCTGAGATCACATCCTTGAAGTAAGAACAATAATGGGAGAGCAAAATTGGCCTTGAGCACAGCAATCTTAAGATAGCCTTTCCCTTAATATTATTACAGGAAAAAATACATGTGATTTCTCCAACTGAAATGGCAAGCACAAAAGGAAAGAAAAAAAATGTTCAAAGTGGCAGGATCTCTGCTTGTTCAAATTCTTAAAATATGGCTTAACACATAATCTCATAAAACACTAAATGAGAGAAAAAAGGAAGAAAAGTCTTTTTTGTATTCCCTCAAGAAAGCTCAAAGAGACAGATGGCCCAAATGAGAGAGTCCCTGGTCAGATAAGCCCTTAATAATCTTCCTGTGCTTTGACAAGGGAAACTATGTAGTGAACTGTGTAAGGACTTTGTTCTCCCAGGAGAAAGCACAACAGTGAGTAGAGAAATATGCCTAAAAATGGTCACATCTTTGACAACGTGGGTTGTAGTGTTTCATTTTGTTAAGCAATAAAAGAATAATGGGAACTTTTTCTTTTGTACCATGCACTACCCCTACTCTGGTATAAAACCCAAAGACAAAAGTCCAAAATAGTATGATTTCTATTTTTTTCTTTCTGTTATATAATGAAGAAAGAACAAAGAAACTTGTTTCACTCTGACTTTGGGAAATGAGCAATGGCAAAAAACAAGGAGAGAAAGCAGAAACAGCCCCAAACCAACAGAATGTTAAAATAAATCCAAGGTTCTAAATTATTATTTCATGCAGAAATGTTTGTGGCGCTCCAATTTAATCCTTAATAGTAACGAAAGACTGACTTGGATGGCAGTCTTCTTCCAGACTTTAGGTTCCAATAGTCAGTAATACTTATTGTGGAAGATCCTGGACTAATTAGCATTAATCCTTTCAACCAGTCCTAATTGGAAAATAAAAGTTTCTTTTTTCAAAGACTCAACACTAACATTCTTGTAAGTATAATTAGAGGAAATCTTGGGTAGAAAACTGAATATCAGAAAAGCATAGGTCCAATGCCTAACTCATTCTTTATAACAAAAAAATAGGAGCACCAAGGGATTTGTTCATGGCAAGAACTATGATATGACGGAAAAATTGGTTTGTTTTTGAATCCTGACTTACTCTTGGTTATGTGGCCTTGCTCAAATTATTAAAACTCACTGCACTATAATTTTCTGAGATATAAATAAAAATAATTTGTACTTCAGGAGGATGTTACAAGGTTTAAATATGAGGGTAAATAAGAAACACTTGACACACTGTAGATTTTTTTCCTTACTACATATTATGATATCAAATATTTGTGACATGTAAAGAGATCTGAAATGAGCTAGAAGAAAATGGCACACTTAATTCCTCCTTAATTAAAATATTCCAGCAGTGTAGACCAACACTGGCAAACTCCAGTCTATAGGCCAAATCCAGTCCATGCCTGTTTCTGTAAATAAAATATAATTGGAATGCATTCTTTCTTATTTACATATTCTCTTTTGCCACTTTGATGCTTCAGTGGCAGTTATGCACCTGTAACAGGCTGCATAGCCTAAATCATTACTTAAATCGTTACTTAAGCCTAAATCGTTACTATTTGGCCCTTACCAAAAAAAGTTTGTAGACCTTGGTTTGAAAAAGAGAGAATCTAGTAAAAATTTGTCAGACTTTCCAAAGTTGTAAAAAAGAAAAAGAAAATCCAGAAATGTTTATATTCCTAGAGCTAATATATTCAACTTGTTTTTTTTTTTTGTTTGTTTGTTTTTTTGAGACAGAGTCTCACTTTATTGCCCAGGCTAGAGTGAGTGCTGTGGCGTCAGCCTAGCTCACAGCAACCTCAAACTCCTGGGCTCAAGCAATCCTGCTGCCTCAGCCTCCCAAGTAGCTGGGACTACAGGCATGCGCCACCATGCCCGGCTAATTTTTTCTATATATATTAGTTGGCCAATTAATTTCTTTCTATTTTTATAGTAGAGATGGGGTCTCGCTCTTGCTCAGGCTGGTCTCGAACTCCTGAGCTCAAACGATCCGCCCACCTTGGCCTCCCAGAGAGCTAGGATTACAGGCTTGAGCCACTGTGCCCGGCCTCTTCAACTTGTTTTGAGACTAATAATCTCTTAATATATCTGTCTTCAAAGATTTTTTTGCACTCAATAATTTAGATGAATATGGAATATATATGCTTTGTTTCACTTTGCTGACTCCAATATACTTGCTATAGCTATAATCTTAGGAAATATTAAAGTTCAATAAATTTAGCAAACATCTTGACTAAGCCAAGCATTTTTAGACTCTCATGACATTGCCTTCCCTCCACTTCTGTTTATAATCACCTCCTTTCTTCTATAACTACTGTCTCAAAACTGTGATTAATATCTCCGAGGAAAAGTATCACTTCTATTGCTGAAAGTAAGTTTAATTAGCTATTATTTAGTTAAAGACATTCATTGTAGAAGGAGGAAACTGAAACTCAGAGGGATGAAGGGAGCTAAGTCCACATTGCTAGTTAGCACCAGAACTAAGAGGGGAATTTAATCTCTGGGCTCTACTGTAGTAAATTTTTTAAGACATCACACAGCTTCTCCAATATGGTTAACCTCTATTCTAATCATAGGGTCTGTATTCATATATGATCTTCCTTTTTTTTTGGATTTTTCAATATCTTTCCCCATTCCCCCAACCCCAGTCAAAATAGATCCTATTTAATGAAAAATCTATTCTCATCAAGCTTAAAAATTCACGGTTATCATTTAGGAAAGAGTTGTACACAAATGCTTCCCATGTTATTTTCTCCTTTCACCTCTCTTCGTCTTACGATATCGTTTCCATGGCCACACCTCTTTCAATAGGACTGGCTGGTTTGACACCAAAGCTTACCAATGGACCTACAACGTTACTTCCCTGTGGCTCCTTTCTTCCAGCTCTGCTTCCCTGTGGCATCTGGCTTCTTGTATTCTCCCTTTCTTATGTAATTCTTACCACTCTTTATTCCTCTAAAGGTGTGTTTTTTTGTTTGTTTGTTTGTTTGTTTTTGGTATATATATATATATATATTTTAGACAGAGTCTCACTCTGTTGCCTGGGCTAGAGTGTCATGGTGTCAGCCTAGCTCACAGCAACCTCAAACTCCTGGGCTCAAGCGATCCTCCTGCCTCAGCCTCCCTAATAGCTGGGACTACAGGTATGCGCCACCATGCCCGGCTAATTTTTATATATATATATATATATATTTTTTTTTTTTTTTAGTTGTCCGGCTAATTTCTTTCTATATTTTTAGTAGAGACAGGGTCTCGCTCTTGCTCAGGCTGGTCTCAAACTCCTGAGCTCAAACTATCCGCCCGCCTCAGCCTCCCAGAGTGCTAGGATTACAGGCTTGAGCCACCATGCCTGGCCTGAAGATGTTTTCTTGTAGCCCTCTTCCCGTTATTCCAACCAGCCCTCTTCCTGTTATTCCAATCTTTCTTTTTCCACTCTCTGAAGCTATCTTCTCTTCAGTCTTCTCTTTTATACTTCACATCTCTCAAATTTTACCTGAATTCAGAAATTCTACTACTCTTAATTTATTTCATACCAAAGAGTATGGTTCTAAATCTAGACAGCATTTAGATAAAAGTTTCAAGTGAATCTCCAGATAAGCCCTAATGAAATTTCTTTTTCTGTCTCACCTGTTTGCCTATATCAATGCATAGTATTACTTCCATCCTTAGAGTCCTGGTTTTTAGAATCTCTCTCTCTTGCTTTCTTTCTCTTTTTCTCTACCCCCTTTCTTCTCTCCTTTCCTCCCTCCCTTAACTACCTTCTTTCTCTTCCTAAACATGTCTAATTAAATACTGTATTATATGAATGTTCAACCACATTATATTTTCTACCTCACTAGACTCTCTTATTTTTTTCTCTATTTATACTATTGTCATCTGACTAATCCAGATATCAGGCACTTTATTCTTATTTGTGGACAAAAGAATCAGAATAATCCTGCACCCTCAATATCAGAAGGAAGACGTGGCAGTTGGAGAGAAACTAGTCAGTAAATTGAACCATTAATTCTGTTTTTGCTCAAAAAACAAAAATAAAAAGAATTCTCAAATAATGAAAAATGGTACTAATAGAAGCAGAACCCAGGAAAACTTGAATAAAGTCTAGGGCATTCATAACAGAATTATGAGTTCAAAAAGGCTTATAATAAAATCATGTTAATAAGTGGATTTTCATCTATAATGTGAGTATAAGCAGTATGTTTTAAGTTGAATTTAATGCTCACTATCTGCTAAAATACCATTTTAAGCATTTTACACATATTAATTCATTTAATTTTCCAAATTTCCCATGAATTAAGTAGCGTTATTATAACCATTGTGCAGATGAGAAAAATAATACACAAAGAGCTTGATCAAGGAATTTATAAGTAGTAGAGAGTAGATTTGAACTCAATAGAGCCTGGGCTCTTAACTATTAATACAAACTACAATGCCACCATGGAAATATGAATTATTTTTGGAAGAAAATTATTACTTGGGGTTAGCAATATATTACTATTTACTTATTATTTATTCATCATGTTTCCATATTTTTTCCCTCAAAACCCAGCTGTAACAGGCAGTGTACAACCTGAGGATACATCAGTGATGAGGTAGACGTGTCTTTGCCCTCATAGAGCTGGCTGTTGAATTAAATGTAAGAAGAGAGTGATAAGCAAAGAGAAAATGGAAGACAATCCTAGACTTTTTTTTAATGTAAGAAGGTGCATGGTAGCATTTTTTACTGGGAAGGGTGGAACTGAGGATTGGCCAGTCTTATCTTCAATGTCCGATTTATTTGGCAAGACAACATCAGTTTTTTGTTTAATCTTGCTTCTTGTTTGCTGGTTTGTTTGCTTCTATCAGGAAGCACATAACATCTAGGATTTCTCTTTTTGTCATGCTAGTATCTGTTGTTCAGTGCTGACATACACTGATAAACTGGAGGTGGGAAATTGCTGGTAGTCTATCAACTTTTTTATTTTTTTCTTTTTTGCTGGAATACTTTTATGAAGAGAAATTTCCTACTCTGCTATTCACTTACACAACTTAGCTGTGTAATTTATATAGGAAAAAAAGGAATAACTGCTTATTTCCCTTAATTTACCAGTTTTTAAGATAAAAATTGTTCTTATAATCTCTCAAGTAATCAGTATGATCGTATGTATACATCAATACAAATATGTATTAAATTCATGAATTTAAATAAATTTGATGAATTTCAATCTATAACAATTTTTCCACTTTGGCCAATGTAAACCTCTTTAGTTGATTGCTGATTCCTTTAGAAATGTTATATATAACATTATATATTTATTTTAAAAAATAAAGTGACTCAATTTTGTTAACTGAAGAATGATGAATTTCATAATTTGTAAAGGAAAGGTTTATTTCTCATAAAGGGTTGCAGCCTGTAGGCTGGCCATCTTGCAGGCTGGGGAGCATAGCTTTGGGCAGAAACTCTGAGTAAGCACTTTGAGAGAAGGGTAAAGGGAGCAGAAACTTAGGTTCAGGGAGGTGTCTGGATACACAATTTAATAAGCTCTAGTAGGAGTCAAGAATACTTAGGAAGGAAGTATTCTTGAAAGAAAGGAGAAACATGAACATTCACAATTGAGCTTCATGCCAGCTTCATGATTGGTATGTTCAAGACATGGCAGGTTAGAATGATCTGAGGGAGGAGTTTTGGCCCTCTGACATCAAACGATGAAACAGAGGACAAGAAGGCCCTCTCTGCGTGGCCTCCATAGGCTGGTCAGAACCTCTCCACAGTCAGTGAGTTGTCTCTTATGCTGATCAGTTGTGTTGAAGCTGCAGAAAGGGAGGAGCAGCATTAGGAGGATGGTTGAAGTCAGCGGTGAAGCAAGTCTTTCCGAAGCACTGGCTTCTGTTTAAGCCTTCAGGAAGCAAGCCTGATATTGGTCATCCAGGGAGGGGACATAACAGGGCGTGTCTGATCTCCCATTTCAACATGGCCAGGATTTCAGTTATTTACTTTCTCTGGGGCCACCTTTGGCCAAGAGACAGTGCCTCAGTCTGTTGTAGGGCTTAGAATTTTATTTTTATTTTTCAATTTTAATACATTTAATTCAAATTCAGGGCTATAAAGTTGTACTTAAAACTTTCTATATTGCCTTATCTCTACTTTTCCTTTCTTCCACACAGAGAATCAGTTTTCCTGACACAGAGGAAGAAAAAACTAAAATACCACATGATTACATATTTTTCATTGCAAACAACACACACAGTGGTCCAGATACTGTTATAGGTACTGATAATACTAATATTCTTAAAATAAACTATATGATTTCTATAAATAGTAATTTTTTTCCATATGCTGTCCATAGTCTTCACCTCCATGTTTTTTGTAGTGACACACATAGGATACAGTTGTTATTTATTATACTCTCTTCTTTAACTTTTGTTTAGTTTTAGTTTTAGGATGAACTCTATTTATAATTCTCAATCTTAGTACTTCTGTTAATTCCTCTCTATTCATTTTGTGATCTGGAGCTCTTTCTCTAGTATATTTCTCAGGAATGGCATATGAAAATAATACTTCTAAAGTCAGTGTATGCTGATAACAGCTCATCTGCATACTTTACCAATGAAAATTACTTTTGCTGAATATAAACTCCTTGGACATTTTCTACTTTTTAATATCTTAAATATAAGCCTCCATTTTCTTGTGGCAAATGCATTGCCTTTGAAAAGTTTTAGGATAATCTAATTTCCTTATTCTTACAAATTCTTTCACTTTTTCTCTACATGCCAAAAAAAAAGAAAAAACAAAAAATACCTAGTATTTTCTTCTATGATTATCAATAAATTTTAAAGAATATATCTTGACTACTTTTTCTGAGTAGATATTTTTAGGTACACAATGTGCCCTTTCAGTATATAGTGTCAAGAATTTTTAAAAATGTGATAATAATTATATTGAATTCTAGTTTAGTTTTGTTTTGCTCCGTCTTTCTTAATTTACACAAGTTTTATAAATTTATGCTTTGTCACTTTCTATTGTGTTCAAGGCATTATCTGTTATGTTTTTTCAAATTTTGTGATTTTTTAGACTACTCTGCAAAACAAATATTTTCTTTTTTCTTTTTTTATAATTTACTTCTATTTGAATATTTCATATTTATCTTGCTTTTTCATATCTTGTATAACTTTTTCAATACCTTTTAGTTGTTTTGAAATAATATGTTACTTTTATTCTGTTTTGTGGGCATGTCTTTCTAATATGGTTTTATTGTTCATAGAGATGTTATTTTGTTTCATATTCTCCTTTTTCTTACACACATTTTCCCAAAATTTTTAACTTGAAGATTTTAGGTTGCTCATTTTAATGCAAAATTAGTTTTCTGGACTTACAGAAATAAGTGTGGGTCAGGATAGCTCTTCTGACTCTACAGAGTTCTTCCTACTGATATATCTTCTCTGTTGTTCACAGGCAATTTAAAAAATTATGGTGGCTTGCCTTCTGATATTTCTGCTTTTATCACTTTTGCAATAAATTTGTATGTGGAAGCATGGGGGGAATCTCAAGAGAATTATCATAATGAGGTCCAATAACACAATGAAGTCCAGACACTTAAATATCTATCTTCATAGAGGGAGGGGAACTGGGAGGTATAGGATTAAATGACTCTCAGGGGAAAACAATGAGTCCAAAGAACAATGGCCTGGGACAAATTTCCTCTGAACTCTGAGGGAGGTGGTAGGAAGGTGAGGGGCAGAACTTCCTTGTGAACAAAGGTCGTTTTATGCGATAAAGTCATCCAGATAGTCTATCTCAGAGCTGTCCTTAGAATAGGTTTAAAAGACTGTCTCAGTATGATGATGGCTCCCAGTCTCTCTTTTCCTATGGTGGTTAATCTTTCCTGGTTATGTGTAGAGGTTCCTAGGGAGGGAGGTCTTAAGGAAATTGCGTCTCCTTCAGAAAGGAGTTCTCTAGTTGGATGAGGAAATTCCAGATCAAATCCCTCCCTGAACTTCAAAAAAAGAGAAAGGATCAGAGAGGAAAGAGGATGGGAAGAATTTAGAGAGACAGACCTTGGTTCTGAGGCTTATTTCTGAGGCTTTGCAATTTTTTTTTTTTTTATTTCAAAGCACTCAGCATGCTAAAGCATCATATTTCAGGGAATTGGTTTCTGAGCGCCAACAATATAAGAGCATCTCATAACATTTTGAAAATTAAGACTATTCACTCACTCATTCGCTTATTTATTCACTGAGTCATTAACTTATTCATTCATTTTTACACTCAACATAGATTTTTTTATCACTTATAATGTCCCTGAAACACTAGGTCCCTTGGACTCAGTGGTTAAGTAAATGAACAAAATTATTAAATCCCTGTTCCAATAAGGTTTACATTAAGTAGGTGGAGATAAACAATAAAAAAAATGTACAAATTTATAATATGTCAGGAGGATAAGTACCATAAAGAAAAATAAAGCAAAATAATGGCATGGAAAATAATTACTGCAGGTAAGAAAGGCCTCTATAGAAAAATAATATCTGAGTAAAGACCTAACTCAAGCTAGAGAGAGAGAGAGTCATGTGCATATTTGAGAGCAGCATCACTCACTCATTTAAATATTTCTCAAAAATTTTAAAGAACTCTACTTTTGGTAACATCTCTGCTAAGCACTAGAGGTAAAAACATGAATAAGAGAGTCACTGTCCTGAAGAAGTTCAGAATATATAATACATTTTTATTGTTTTACTCAACAATTTCATAAATGTTAGACAGATATTAATTGAATGATAATCATTTTCTAAAATAAGTACAAAAGCATTTAACTTTCTTTAAAAATTAGCATGTAGCTGTAAAACTATATTCATTGAAATTACTAGTATCAAGAAGAGATTTCACTTCTTATAATATTTTCTTGCATCATATATTTAAGTCATTTTCAAATTCTCAATGTGAGTTTATTAAAGAGTTGTTTGAATACAGAGATTCATTTTCATTTACATGGAGTGCTTTTTTCCTATTGTTTTCCTTTTTTCTTATTTTGTTCTTCCCTTCTAAGATGGAGGTTGCCTTAACAATCCTTCTGAGGCATAAAAAGAGAAGTAGCACAAGTAGACAGAGGTTGCTTGTTCTTTTCCTAAGAAACAGAGATTTTGTAATGAGAGCACATAATGCAGAGTCTCCCTCAAGGCAGAAGAATGAGAGCTTAGCTCTCCAACTCTGCATGTGAAATGATTCACTAATTAGTAGTCCTAAATGTTAGGGAAAGAGAGATGGAGAAATAAAAGCTGCTTATATGATCTTTTGTGTATGATGAAAGTGTTATAGAAAACTTTACTTCATGGAAAATACCACTCTGTAAAAATCTGGTGCTATAAACTGTTACTTAAGCGGGTTCCTACAGCTGCAGACTGATTAAAACCCAGCAGGTACAGCTATAATAAACAAATACCACCTGCTGCTGGAACAGGTGTTTGTGTCCTCATTTAGAAACCAAACTAAATGAGAGGATGCAGAGGGGTTAGAACAGACCATTGCCTGGATTACCAGGAGCCTGGCATTCTGTAATTCATTGCTGTGTGTCCTTGAACTTAATGCTGTGGGTTTTGACTTGCCAGGTTAGTTGATGAAGCCTCAAATATTAAATTACAATACATTTAATAAGGCCTCCTATATCTTCTCCTGGTAGGATTCCTCACACTCGGTGTCTGCATTTTTTTCCCTTTGTTTTATTGTTGACCTCTCTTCACCCTGCACTACTTAAAGTCACTTACAAGACACAAATTATCGAAAAGAGTTCCTTTTACTTCCTAACACCAAATAGAAGACTATACAAGCACAAATTAAAGAATAGAATATACAGGATAACATACTATGAAATTTGATGAGTAACTTTTGAATGTTTTTGTGTCATGTAATATTAGACTCTTTTCTCCGTCTCCTTTTTTTTCTCTTTTTTATATTTCTCACAACTATCCTAATGCTAACATGCTATTTGCTGATAGGAGGAAAAAATGTTACTTTCATTGTTTCAAAGACTTGTGGCCTCTTCTATTTAAAAGATGTAAATTCATGGTAGTCATGTTAGAATGATTCTGAGAATGTATAATTGGCAGAGTCTCAAGAAATCTTGGGCAAACAGTTTCCCTAACTTGTTTTCAATAGCTGAAAATTGCTGTTTATTACTTGTGACATATCTAAGTTACTTTATTGATATTGTTGTAAGATCAAATAAAAAAAGTAAATGTGAAAATGCTTAGACTATTTCAAAGTGCTGTGTGAATACAAAGGAAAGTTGCAATCACAGTTTTGCTTAAAGCCCATATGAAATAGACACCACATTTCAAACTAAGTTGTGAAACTCTGCCAAGGACTCACAAAGGAAGATAAAGGAGAGGTTTTGTGACTATTATGACCTTCTGACAGGGGATAGAGATTGAGATAAAAAGAGCTCTTAGGAAACCTCTTGGGAAGATACTACGTATACTCCTAAGTTTGGGGATCACAGTGACAGTGTGTGAGATTCCACTGTCACACACAGGAAAATAGGAAAAGCAAAACACAGCCAGTGGCTGCTTTGAGAGCAAAGCATAGGAGAAATTGCTGACTTGTTCAGGGCAGATGATGTGCAGGGTTTACTGTTGACCAAAGTTGGACCATGATCAAAAAAATGGAAGGCATAAGGATAATCCAATCTTGTACTTGAGACCTTCACAGAGGAATGTTTTAGCTAAGGCAATGCTGAGTTATTGTTGTAAAGACATAAACCCTACAAGTTCAGAGGCTTAACAAGGTAGAATTTTATTTCTTGCTCATATAAAGTCAAAGCAGATAGGAAGGGGGCTTTCTTTCTTGTAGCCATTTGGTAATCCAAGGACCTTCTATGGCATGGCTACTCAACTGGCTTTAGAATTCTTTCTCACTCTGCTGGCTTCTGGGAAGTCTTATCTTCTTATCCACTTTGGTCTGCAATTTATATACACTGGACCCTTTCTATTCCAAATTTCTACATGAATGCAAGAGAAGTTTTCCAAAATATAGCCCCTCGTTAACGTGCCACTTTGGAGGAACAACTCAACATTGTAAAAGGAGGGGAGCTTGCCTGTTTGGTTGTTGGTTGTCTGTTTCCTTCACAATCAAGCATAAACTAGTAAGAGGGATCTCTAGGTTCCTCAGGGCTAGTGAATATGTAAAAGATCATCCAGGTTAGAGAAGTCCTCAATGTCTTTAAGGAAATGGACATAGGAAATGTTCTGCAATCAGGCATGCATGTGGATTTCTGAGGAATTCAAAATAGCACTCATGAAAGAGTTAGCAATAAACATTTTCTACAGCCAGAGAAAGTTTATGTCAGTTCAGGTCAAAGCCATTATTTTCCTGCTCTTTTCCCTCTTTTTCTTTTCTGTTTCTCCCATCCTCAACCCCAGTCCCTACATTGTTGGAGCTGAAGTGGCTAAAAGCAGAAGACAGAAAGGAAGAAATAAAAGTGGACACTCTAGTCCTAGCTTTATCAGGAGATAAAATAAGAGTATCTTGCAATATGGCTTATTTTTTATTATTAATTTTACTTTATTTTACACTGTACTAGGCATTAATTACTATCCAGAGAACTGTTGATTATCTGCAAGTAAAACAACAGCAACCCCCCACACACATCTAACTTTTGATTTCCTTCGATAACATGGGAAATGTCTATCCCAGAGAACACATTTTAAAAGGTAGTGAAAAACTAGTCAATTTATTATTATATTCCATGAGTTGTGCTTATTCAACTTGAGAATGGAATAAATAAAAGATAACGTATTGACTATCAGAGAGAAAATCTTTAGTAAGTATATATAATTAAATATTGTATTTAATCACTTTTATATGTATTACTGGTCTCCATACCTATCATGTTTAAAAATTGTAAATTATTATATTTTAATACATTTTTCTTCCTTGTGCAAAATGTGCATTATTTCTTTTTTGGTGATTCATCATCTTTGACAGTTTTAGATCACTATCAAGTAATATAATTAGAGAAGAGAAAGGACTTACTAGGAAAACTGGTTCTCTAGCCTTTTCTAACACTGTCTGCTTCTTTTCCAGGTGGAATTGATCAATCTCTCTCACCTTTAACTCTGTAATTTATACACTTCTGTATATAAATGCTGTTGGATTTGAGCACTTTGAAGGTAGGGATTTTGAATTCCCTTCATCTTCAACAATTCCTAATACACAGAACGTCTGGTAAATAGAAAGGCTCAATGGTTTGAAAAAGAAACTGAAAGTTGAGGTTTTATAAAAAAAATCCCTAAAATTATCCTTTTTTTTTCTTTTAATGAATTACCTTTCTCTCTTAAAAGTGGGACACTGGAAAAAGATTAGTTAATTGAGTCTTTTAGATCTTAATTTCCTATTAATCAAAGTTTAGTGAATATAGATATAGAAGATTGATGCAGATTTTGACAAGATGCTTGCCTTGGTATCATAATGAAGTTTAGCATGTTAAAATGTCCCTGTAGTAGAGACCTACATAATTCAGAATTCTGTGGCAATTTGAAAGTGATAAATGTGTTACTGTGGAGTTAAACAACCTTAAAAAATAATTTAGTCCAAGGGGGAATGATATTTCCAATGGGGCATTTAGCCTTGAAAAAAGGCAGCTCACTTCAAGTTGATAATAGTTGTGCCTTGTGCTCTGAAGAACTTTCTGGATGTCCATACCTTCCTTCTACATCTTAAAATCTGTGTTGCCATTGCCTTCAAGGGCAAATTATGAAATACTTCTGATTTTAATATGAGAAAACTGTCTCTTTTAATGAATTATTCAACCACACTTATACTTTTTGTGTTAAATTTAAGATTAAATGAAAATTATTCAAGATTTCTGATACTTTAGAAAGAAGTAAGTATTAAAAACTCCAAGCTTAACATCTGTTGCTATTACCAACCTAACTGATTATCTTAGGGAAGCAGGTTGTACAGGAGTGACAAAGTATGATTTGAAAGGAGGAGTATATTATCAAGGTGTTAAATTAACTATGAAGTAATCTTAGGGCTTCTAAATGTTCAGAGTCCTTCTGTTAGAAGTGAAAAGAAGGTGAATGCAATATGCTTGATATTTTTTCTACATTCTTCATTGTCTTTCGAGGTCATTCAAGTTATTTCGGTTTGCCAAGTTTCTCTCCTATTAGGTAGTACATCAGAGTAACTGCCTTGTTGAATTTCTTTGATGTTGGACATTCATGACATGCTGGACTTTCAGTGCTCGAGGCTGTTTCTAGCACATTCACTAATTATGTTTAAATAGGAGCTTGCTCTTATAAAACAGCAAATCTGGATTTTTAGAGCAGAACTGTTAAAACAGCACTAATACAAATCCAAGAAGAGTGAGGTTAGACCTGAAGCCCGTTCAGCCAAGTATAACACTGCAACAGAAAAGCAATTAATTTGTCCATATTTCCAAGGGGGCATATTTCAGGGCTTCTATATTTTTAGCCACTCTTAAATACTTCTTTTCTTTAACATGTTTGCAATTCACCACTGGTCAATACCGTTTGAAATAGACAACCTCAGCAATTTAAATGCAGACCTATTGTGCTTTGTTGTTGTTGTTCTTTGATGTAAGACACAAAATTTGACATTTGCCATCTTTCTCTCTCTAGCCAACACCAAAAACCAGCCTTGTCTATGACTTCCTATTATATTGTTTGCTCTGCACATAAATATATGGTACAAAATGACAGGGAAAACTCTTGTCATGGAAACAATATCAAAAAGAGAAAGAGAGAGAGAGAGTAAAGACACATGGATTTTAGTCTGAATTTTTTCCTTAGCTTGTGGTATCCATTCAGGCAAGTCACAAACTTCTTTGAGTCTTAGTTTTGCTGTTCATAAAATGAAAAGTTAAGTTGAAATTTTGTTTTCTTTTTCCCCAAGTTGACTAAGTGTTCTATTATTATTGTTGTTGTTTTACTGTAGCTTTCTGTTTATTTTCCTTTATTGAAGTCTAACTTTATGTAGTAAAAGTACCCAAATCTTACGTGTACAGATCAATGAGTTTTTAACTATGCATGGACCTGTGCAACTATCGCTCAGATCAAAGCATGAGTTTCTATCTTCCAATGGGCTCCCTGGTTTCCCCACTGAGTCCATATTCTTTGTTACTCTCTGAACTTCTGACATAGCTTTGTTTTTCCTGCTTTTGAACTTAATGTAAATTGAATTATTCAGTATGTGTTTTTTAGTGTGCCTTATTTTGTTCAACAATATATCTGTGAAAGTTATCCATGCTGTCAGGAGTAGCAACAGTTTATTCTTTTTCATTGTTCTGTTGCATCCCATTGTGTGCAGATGTCAGTAAGTTGTTTTCAGGATTTGGTTATCATGAATAAAGCTACTAGTGACATTTGTGTAAATAATTTTTGAGCAGGCTATATAATCAGAAACACAAATTCTGAATCATGGGATAAACATATTTTTAACTTTAATAAATACTTTGAAACAATTTTTCATATTGTTTTAAATCTGTACCATCATTTAGGTTTTTTATAATTTTTTAAATTTTTTACCAAACTCATGGTTTTATATGATATGTAATTATGGATTTTCAAATGTTCAAGCATTTTTACTTAAATAAAATATCTCATCTCTATGATATCGTAAATTTGATGTGGTAATTATATTTTGTTTAATTTACGTTAAGATAAATATAAAATTATTAAACAAAATATCCATCTGTGTAGAATTTTAAATGCTCTCATATTTACTATATTTCTTCTATATGATTTGTTCAGTCCTCTGAGAACTTTTAATTCTAAAAGAAAATGTTTCTACTCTATAATAAATATTTTTATTTAAATCAAAGCAAAGTATAAATAGTTATGAGTTTGCGACTAAAGAAAGCTTTAATAAATAAAAGATTTCTAAAACATACATATGCCTGACGGTATTGTGTGCTAACATAAGAAAGTTAGTTTTTTGTTGTTTATGTTTATAATGTAACTTTTGTGGGAAGTTTTGGTTTGGTATTAGCAAAAGGGTCTGTCAATCATTCCTGACCCCTGAGATCTTTTTTCCAATTGATATGATTAATATTTTTGAAATTTCACAACTCTGATATCTGTTACAATCCCTCTTGTCACATAAGTCTTTGGAAATTATTTCATTAGTTTGTGAACAGCATAAATATTATTAAATATTAAATATTATTAAAATTGTATATGCTAATGACCATTACATATTACTGTCATCCAATGAAGAAAATAATGTGGTGACAAAATTAGACAGTTTTAAATCGGCTTTATCTATCAGTGGGTTATAGTTGATTTGTTGTTATTAATTGTCTGGGTTATCTTAAAGCAAAACTGGTTCCTTTAACTTTTGTATTTGCAAAACAGTCTATCATTCACGTGACAGAGGCTATATTAGATACAAACTATTGTAAGATGAGCATATTTTTCCAAAATTAAACCTGTATATATTCTGGTTTCTTTCTATTGCCAAAGTTTATTAAAATCATTAATAGACAGAATACTCTTGTGTGGACGGAAACTCATATGAATGCGGATAGTGCACGTATAGGAAGAGTCACACAAAAGGTGATTTTTCTCTCTGCCATGTGAGGACACAGCAAGAAGGCAACCTATAACCAGGATGCGGGCCTTTACCAAGAACTCAACCATGCTGGCACCCTGATCTCAGAATGGCGATTTCCAGAACTGAGAGAAATAAATGTTTTTTGTTTAAGCCACATGTTCTATGTTATCTTGTTTTGGTAGCCCAAACTAAGACAGAAGGTTATAATAAGTAAGGCTTCAAAGCACCCAGGGAGGAAGTGTTATAATAACGAGTACGCCACAGACAGCCTTACCCAAGGGAGGTAAGGGCATTTAGCATGGATAGCAAAGGAAGTAATTGATTATTATCAGTTGTCATACTGGTATCAAGTGTAGCAATGGGTCTGTCCTTTGGCCCACTAACCTCTCTTAAGTGTTCCCTCAGGAAGACAAAACCATGGGAACTTTGGAGGAGTTGTGAAAATGTCCCTCTCAGACCTCAGACTCTCTCATCCTCCTCAGCCTTCCTCCTGAGACTCCCTCACAGGCTTTTCCTTTAATAAATCTCTTGTATGTCTAACCTCATCTTGGAATCTGCTTCCTGCAGGGCACAGATTAATTTACATGTGTTTTCAAGCACATCCTTATTAAACATACATTTTGGAAAACTTCATATCCATCATCATACATCAGTATTATCAGCTTTAATTTTCTGAAGTGTTTCTGTTTCTTAGACATACGATGATTAAAATCAAATAGCTGATCCTAAACCAGTCAAAGTACTGTGGAGAGAAGAGGACAGAATAGGTATACAATAGGAGATGAACTAATCCACTCTTAAAAACAAACAAACAAAAAAGTATTCCAAGCTAAATCATTGGCACATTATTGAAATTTTAAAATTAGGTAATCTTTTTAAAAAATTTGCTTATGTGTGTAGCATTCTCTAGGGTAAATGATCTTTTAAATAATAGATTAAAATGGATGCAAAATTATTTATTTTGTTTGTTACAAAATTTTATTTACTTTGTCAAAAAAAAAAAAGCTTTATTCACCTGCCTTTGAATATATAATACTTGAGATAGTTTGTGTCTTTGTATTTGTTGCCACTTTGACTCAGATTCAATATTTTTCAAAGGCATTTGAGCTGCATTCTAAATGCAGTTGGTTTAGTTTTGATGTTTAGTCTTTTGTCAGAAACAAAACCAAGATTACTTGCTCATAAAACTATGAGACCATGAGCTCTTTCTGCTTTGTTAAGATAATTCTGTCATCATCACATTCTTTTGAATCTCAATTAAGAGTATATAACTCTGAAGATGTTATTCCCTCTGACTGGTGATTTTATGTATATATATATATATATATATATATATATATATATATATATTTGCATGCATGGTACCACCTTTGAACTTACCAACAAGCAGAGACTATTATAGCAACAGGTATTTTTATTTTCCCAGAAAAATAATGTTCAGAGACAATGTCCAAAATGCCCAAGGTCATAAAACCTTTACATTTCATTTCAGATTCATTATTATTTTGCTTGTAGACTTTCATTTCTTGTCCATTTTCAGCCACTTCTCCTTGAGTCATTTCCACATTATATTCACTCACTTTGACAAAGGACTCAAAATGACTAAAGACATTTACCTAACAATAAAGGTGGGTACCCACTCTCCCCTTTTTTTCAGCACTCTATAGAAAATTTTCTTCCTTATAATCAATGGAGAGACAGTCTCCATCCTCTTTCTTGCTACCTGAACTCCTTTCCAAGAGACAAACAGAGATTATGAAAAGAAAATGAGTGTGTGCAGCCTGGACATTGGAGCATTTGTCCTCAGGAGAAAGGTTTTCTCTGCTCATTCAGATGGTAAATATACCACAGTACAATCCGTCCTTGAAAGGAAAGGCTGCAAGAGTGTAGCTGTGCTGATCACAGGGTAGGATTGTGTGTCTAATTGAACGAGCGCATTTCAGAGAATTCATTTAGCCACAGCTCCCAGATATGTCACCATGTCAGGATTATCAAAAACAAAGATGATCACTTCCATCTGATTCCTGTGTCTACCTGTCCAGAGGTTTTGAAGTTGAGGAAGCGAGAGGAAAATTACATATTGATAATTTTAAGCCCCACTCTAAATGCTGACATTATAGAGCCATGCTATGACAATGATGAAAAAAGAATGTAAACAAATAACATACACTGAGGCGGGTAAATGTGAAAGACAGAGAGAACCTGGATGACATAGGGAAGGACAGTGATCGCCTCACTCTACTTTTCACATTTTACGACAAAAGTAAACATGCTTTCTTTAAGTACTCTTAGTTAGATTTTCTATTACTTTAAATATGAAACAATTCTATAGCATAGGCAAATATAAAGAGGATTCGCAAAGACAAATTTGGCTTGGATTTGCAAGACAAATTTATATTTATTCATTCATTGATTTATTCAATAATTGCACATATTGCACTTCACTTATTTTAGCATTAAATACATTTATTTATTGTCATTTTCTACTGGAATGGAAGTTTATTATATAATTAATATATAAATTTATATTTATATATTTTATATATTGAAATTATATGATACATAATAGTATATATTATATATTAATTATATATAATTAATATATTAGACTATATGTAACTAATATATAAATATATATTAGAATTTACATTATATATATAAAATTATAAAATACATTATTATAAAATGTTATATCCCAGTGGTTAGAATACTGTCTGGTATAAATTAGGAACTTAATAGTTATCGAGTGAATTTATGAAGTTATATATTATCTAGTAGCAACTAGATATACCAAGAATATGATAGAGAAGTTACATAAAAAACAAATATATAATCCAGGATTATAGGTTTGATATATTTTAGTTATGAGTAAAAAATATAAATTTGATATAAGAAAAGGAATAGAGTTTTCCTTTTTACAATTTGCTGCTGTGAAGATAACTTTCTATCATTCCAATGACTATCTACTATTATCTATTTTAATGACTTTTTGAAGGCTAACTGAAATATAGTACATATTTAAATTGTACAATTTGATATGTGTGTGCCTGTGAAACCATCATCACAATCAAGTTAGCAAATATTTTCATCACCTTGAAAAGGTTCCTTCATGTCCCTTAAATCCCATCTCTTCCTTCACCTCTGTATGCAGGTGATAACTAATCTGCTTTGGGTCATTCTAAACTAGTTCACACTTTATGTAATTTTATATAAACAATTTATACAGTATTCATTCTTTATGCTTAACTTCTTTCCGTTGTCAGCAACATTTTGAGATTCATGTTGTTATGTACCACCAGTTTTTTTAAATTGCTGAATAGTATTCCATATAAAAATATATTATTTTTATGAACATTTAAATTTTTTATACTCTTAGTCTATTACAAATAAATGTGCTATAAACACTTGTGTATATTCTGTGTTTTGTATGAATATATGTCTCTTGGCTAAAAATCCAGTAGTTGGTTGTCTCAGTCATATGGTAGGAATATGTTTACGTTTTGAACCTATTGCTCCCATCCTTGCCAATACTGGGTATGTTCTGTTCTTTTTGTTGTTGTTTGTTTGTTTGTTTTTAAATTTTAGCCATCCTAATAGGTATATAATAATATTTCATTGTGGTTTTAGTTTGCATTTCCTTGATGACTAATGATGCTTTCTTGTTTTCATTGGCTACTTGTGTATCTTCTTTTTGTGAAGGGTCTGGTAAAGTCTTTTGATTGTTTTTCATGATTGCATATCTTACTGAACTCTGAGAGTATTTATACATTCTGTATAAAAGTTCTTTGCAGGCTATATGTTATGAATATTTTCTCTAAGTCTGTGGCTTGACATTTTTATTTTCTTAGTTATATGTGTTGAAGACCAAAAATGTTAATTTTGATGGCATCCAAGTTATTTTTTGTATGGTTTTTGCTCTTTTTCTTCTTAGAAATATTTACCTAATCCAGGGTTACAAAACTTTCCTCCTATGTTTTTTTCTAAAACGTTTATGCTTAGGCTTTGGATTTTAGGCTTTACATTTCAGTCTGTGATCTATTTTGAGTTGTTTTGTTTGGTGTGACATAAGGGCTGTCATTTGTTTTTGTTTTCCTGTAATAATACCCAGTTGATCTAATGACATTATTTGAATAGACTTCCATTGAATTATCTTTGCATCTTTGTCAAAAAGCTCTATTCTGTTTTAATTATCTATATTTCCATGCTTTTGCCAATGCTCAGTTGTCTTGATTGTGGTAGCTTTATTATAAGTCATGAAATCAGGTACTATAATCCCAACGACAATTCTTTGGCAATTCTAATTGCTTTCCAAGTTTTAGAATCACCTTGTCAATTTCCATACCAAAAAATCTTGATGGAATTTTGATTGGTATGTATTTAATTTATATATGATCAATTTGGAAGAATTGTCATCATAATAGTGAATCTTACACCCCATTAACTTCATATACTATTTCCATTTATTTATTCATTAATTTATTTTAGCAATGTGTAAAAGTTTCAGGGAAAGGATATTGGATTTGTTTTCGTGGAATTTATTCCTGCGCATTTTATGTTTTCATTTTTATTGAAAATAAAATTTTAAAAAATATCTTTTTGCAATTGTTTTATACTTGTATATTGAAATACAATCAATTCTTTCATAATAACTTTGTATTTTCTGACCCTTGCTAAATTCAATATTGAGTTCTATTAATAGTAGCTGTTTTATAGAGTCTTTGGAATGTACTGTGTACACAAAATCTGCATATAGAAATTTTTATTTCCTTCTTCCTGTTTTCATTATTTTTTTCTTGCCTTGTTGTAGAGATTAGGACCTCCAGTACAATTCTGAATAAGAAGTAATGAAATAGCCATCCTTGCCTTGTTCCCGATTGCAGGGATACATTATTCATATTGAATTTTTATTACTATTTTAATAAATATGAAAAAATCATTGATCAGTGCATTGAGAAGTACATATATGAATAACAGCTCAAATACAATCTACTAAATAATAGGTAAGTATATTGTATAATCAGCAATTAAATTCAATCAAATTTAGCTATATTAATCAAGTTGATGATATCACAAGAGTGAATTTGAATCAGGAAATAAGCAAGTTACAGAAGACTGTCTTAGCATGATATCATTGACATAAATATTAAAACCATGTGAAACTGAACAGTATAATTTACAGAATAAGTATATACATAATAAAACATTTTAAACATTTAAAGTAATAATAAACATAGGATTAAGGGTGCTCATACCTTTGAGGAGTTTAAAGGGAAAGGTGAGGAGAAGTGTAAGTTGGAGTTTTTAAGCATCAATAGTGTTTTGTTTGATAAACTTTATGGTGGATATATATTTTTAATATTACTGCTTATAGTGAATAGTTTATTTAAAAGATAATAGAAAATACGTTAATTATCTGACAAGTAGTCAAAGGTGACTTCTATATCCTATTCCTAAAGGATATTTTGATAAAGTTTATGCACATGAGAGCTTGATTGGTTCATGAACTTAAACCCAAAATTAATGTTTCTAATAAAATGTCTAATTCTTGTTAATTTCTATGTAATAAAACTTTAATAAAAAATCTTCCTTTGAGTATTTGAATGGCACTTATGTATTTGGATATGCATTTAAATGTCAAAAGTGTTCATGACTACAACATATTCCAGAAATTTAATACTATTTACATAATGATAAGTATGCAATAAGCCAATTAAAACATAACTGAAAATATAGAACGAGGTGGCTATTTTCTCTTAAAATTGAAAGATTGGGTTCTTGGGTTCGTATTGTGATGTACAATCTTGTAAATAAAGCTTTAAAATTGACCAATAGCAAAATATGAAAGTTACTTTAATCCTTGTATTTTATGGAAATTAGATGTGACAACCAGAATCCTATAACATGGAGTAATTATGCTGTGCATTTTGAGGCACAATGTTTCTCACATCTTAAAGGTTTGGATCTTATGTGTGCTACTCATGACATCTATGATGCTAGAATTAAAAAAAAAGACATTGCAAACAAATTCTTTAAATTTGGGCTTGAAAAAAATCATAGTTATTCCAGAACCTCTACATTCAATGGAATATAATTAACAGTTGCCTTAGTAGAATAAATAAAAAAGTGATTTATACCTTGCTTAAAAGTAAAGAAAATAGAAGAGAGGAAACAAAGATAGAGGTAGCTGGATCGAGCACATCCCAAGGTGTTGGGTCCCTTGGTACTATACCATGTCAGATGATCACCCCTACAGGTCCAGCCCTGCTAGGGTTCTACCCTGCTAGGGTAGAACAATACCTAGTTCTACCCATTTCTGCTCTATGGTTCTCGCATGTTTGCATATCTGTAACTCTTTATATATAAGTGTGTCCCTTGTATTGCTCCATATCTAAACCTGTAGACATTATGAAATTAGGAATGAAGAGTCACTCAAGACCTCCAGATCTAATGCATGAATTTTCAAAAATATACTCTTTAAGATAATTTCAGGAAATAGTAATTGCTTACTTCCAATAAGAATGATATGGTGTCTAAGAGTGTTGAATTGAATACTAGATATTTATAAATTTTTGTTGTATGACTGTTTTCTCCTCTAATAAATTAATTCTTAAACTCCTAAATTTTGATAAAAAGTTACATTTCCTCAAATAAATAAAAATTCATAAATCATGTAATACTATTCATAAAAACCAGCAACATATAATCAGCTAATGCAACACCCACCCCTCACCACAAATAGGAGAAAGGTTATGTTATGTTATGAGAAAGGGGTTTAGTGATGTACCAAAGGTCTCAAAACAAATTGAGAGTAGACAAAGAATGGACCCTGGGACCTCTGGCCCATAGTTGTTGGCATTGTGCCTCTTAAACCCTCTTAATTTATGCCAAAATAAACAAAGACAATTACGAGAGAAGCAGGTAATGTAGGAATACAGAAATACCTGATATCAGGTATTTTTGCCTTCTGCTTTTTTTTTTCTTTTAAACATAGCTTCTAAAATTGTTACTCCCTCTCATTTCTGTTCACATAAAAATCAGTTATCTAGTATGTCCTAGTATAATAACTTAGGGGGGGAAAGTCATACCTATACAATTATTTCTGATATCCTAGAGAATTTTATTTTTAAAATTTATTCTAAATGATAAAAAAAGAATAGCATTTATACTTCTGTCCCATATAGTAGATTAGAAAATAGTTTTGTACTTTGGATAATTAACAATTTAAGTACACATACAGAGACAATACTTCAAAATTGGGTATTGTTTCAGTGAAGCTTTGACAGCCCATTTCCTTAGTATTTTCATGTATAATAAAACCTTTTTGAAGGGACAATTGTGGGGGGAGAAAGCATTTTAGAAATGTTATTTGCCTTTCTACAATTATCCCTTTTAAAAGTAGCATTGTGCCTGAAACAAAGAATTTCACAAATTAAAATATTTGATTCATTCTACTTTTATAGAACAACTTAAAGCTTTGACAGGTTCTCAAATTGCAATTACTAAAATAATTATTTGATTTAATAATAATTGGCTTTTTTGAGAAAAAAGATAAAAATTTTTCGGAACATATTTGGGGTAAAATGAACATTAAATGTCTTAAGTATTTATTGCTTAAATGCCTATCAGAATTATTGTCAATATAGAATTTCTCAGATTCTCAAGGTATAGCTTCCAATGCTCTCATTATGTCCTGGGAGATCTAGTAAAAGAAAAGCTGTATGGGAAATTCATATTCTATCAATGTTTTAGTGTTATAACAACATATAATATTATGTGTTATATTCATGGTTTATCTGATATCTTTTGTTAATATGTAAACAATTTATATAATTCTCTGCAGTTTTTTCCAAATTTTTAAAGAGCTTCAATTCTCCCTTACACTTTCAATCTGAACTTATAATAATTAACATTATTTTTCTACATATTTCCTATACCTACATATTTAATTTCTGCTTTCCTACCTAAAAAAACTCAATTCCCCTATATCTATAAAATGCTTTACTGTCATTGTATGCACTGGTTGAATATACCCAGATTGGAGTGCAGAAGCATGATTATAGCTCACTGTAGCCTCGAACTTCTGTGCTCAACTGATTCTCCTGCCTCAGCCTCCCACGTAGTTAGGAATACAGACGCTGTTATATAATGAATTATGAGTGCCCCTTTGGAAGAAAAGTTGTATCTATCTTGACTGTTCCATAGAGGACATGAATTAAAATCATTGATAAACTAGTCACATATCAAATATTTGAAGATTTTATGCTGTGAAAAATAACCCTGATAATTAACCTCTAAAGTTTATAATTCTACATATTTCTTCTTGCACATAAATTTCATTATGTAGCATATATTTTTTAATTTTTCAATGTAATATAATAATATATAAATCCACATACTTCTTGCATATAGCCAAAGCAATAATAAAGTATATATAGTCAACTTGATTTTTCCCATTTCCCTCTCTCTCACAATCTAATACCTCTCCTAAAATGTAACTACTACTCTTAAAATATGTATCTTTCCAGTGCATTTATTTCATTAAATAAATGTTCAAGCTTCAGTTTTGAAAACAAACGGTGTCTCTCATTACCAGGATGATATTAAAATATTTAACAAGTGTTGTGGCATAAGCACCAGTTAAAAAGGACACAGACTGTAAACATCCAGAAGAACTATAATATATACAAGTTGAACACGGAACCTGTATATGTTCATTTTTAGACACTTTAAAATACTCTGAGTAACAGGTCTTCATTGTGTTTTCTTTTATTATTCTTTTAGTCCTAAAATTCCCTCTAAGCTCTTATGACTAAAATATATACAATTTCCAAAACCTTTGTTAATCTAAATATCTTTGACTAATTTTTCACTTTAGATTATTGCAGTCTCCATCTTTTACCTGGCCAATTAAGTTCCCATCAAAGGCACCATCTAGATTTAAAGGAGGTATCTGGTTTCATTTTTTCCTTCCTGATTGACGTGGCTTTCTCAGCAGGTCTCATTTAAATCCAATATTACTTTCCCATTGCTTCTGAGACCCTTGAGTCTCCAATAAATTAGGTTCTCCTAAAATCCTCTGGAAGATCAGAACAAAGGAAAGGCCACCTCGGACCAGACTCGACTTTGTAGTCCTTAACCCCTCTTGTACTCATGATCGCCCTATTTGAGCAGAAGCTTAGCATGATTTTCAGTAGAGAGTTTTGCCCTCTGATTAAATTTGCAGTGATCAAAAATTCAGATATGTTTTGCAGAATCAATCTCAGACCCATTAAAATAGCCTTCAGGGCCTGGGTTAAGCTAGTCCTATAGCATGTTTTATTTAAATAAATAGCTTGCTTAATCAAATAATAGTTCCCCTAAAGAGCTCACTCATTGAATGAACCTTTTTCCTCTTAGGATTCTCCTCCCTGCACCCAGACGTAATTTCTTTGCAAACCGCCTCTGGCAATATTTTTGTTCTTTTGGCTTAATGTACAGATTTGAAATTTTTATACTCATCCACCATTGCCTTCAATGATTCCTCACTAAAATAGTTCTTGTTGAGAAATATTTTACTCTATGGGAATCAATTGTTTTCTCCACCTGACCTTATCCACCTGGTCCATCATTTTATGTATGACATACCATGGCATGCACAGTCCAGTCAACGGCAGCAATTGTTCAAATATCTCCCATTCCTTAAAGTGTTTGTGATTAGCTATGAAACGGGACATCTAATTCAAGCTTGTAGATATTTCACTGACATCTTGGCAGAACAAATTTGCTATATAAGACTATTTGCCACCACACTATTACAATATTTGCCTTAAAGCTGGTTAAGTCAAGACAAACCAGGAAAATCTCCAGCATTTAACATTTAGTCATGAGATCCATGCAGGAGCTAGTGTCTTTTTGTTTTCTTTGTTTAATTGTAATCAAAACATTTAACATAAGACCTACCCTATTAATAAATTTTTAAGTGTAAATACAGTTTTATTAATTACATATACAATGCTTACAGCAAATCTCTACAACTTATACATCTTGCATGACTAAAACTTTATACCCATTGAACAGAAACTTCCCATTTTCCTCTCCCTCCTTCCCCTGGAAACCACCATTTTACTCTTGCTTCTATGAATTTGAATATTTTAGACACCTTATATGAGTGGAATGATCATTAATTCCTCATAGTTATGTGAATTTGGTCAACTAATTTAACCTTCTGGAGTTTCTGTTTTCCTATTAAGAAAATAGTAATAATTGTCTATATTTTACAATGTTGTAAAGATTCATTATGCCCAAAATAGTGCATGGTGCTATGATGGTTACTAAATGTTTAATACATGTTAGTCCATTCTCGCCTTCCCCCTCCTCGCTTTTTTCTTCCCCATTTTTCATTCTCTCTCTCTCTCTCTCTCTCTCTCTGTTTCAGTCTATTACTATTTCTTGCTCTTTCTCCCAATCCATTTCCCTCTCTTAGTAATAAGTGAGATATCATTTTGTGTTGGGAAAATATGATTGAGGAATTAATGAGATGTGGCGCACAAGATCATTATTTTATTGTATTGCCCTATATTACTATATCAAGGACAGAAGCAGGAGTTTGCAGGGTTTTGCCCTGAAGGAATGTGTGGACTCAATGGTTCACTTATTAGAGGCTGCTATCATGGGAGAGCTCTCAAATCTCCGGTAGGAATGTTTTCCAGGAAGGCCCACTGGTATCTCAAAATCTGTGAGCTTTCCTGTGTCTTGAAAGAAAAGGCAAGGCAAACATGGCCCACAGGATGGGAGCTGGAGACAATGAGTGCACTTTGCCCAGAGATGCGCCCCGGTGGTTATAAACAACCTGTTTTAGAGGGATGGGTTTCCTGCTCTCTCCTGTCTGTATGTCTTTAAGTCCACCGTAACTGATCAAAGAAATATAGAGTCACTATACCTCTTTTGTTATATGTTTGTTAATTGACAACTACCTCTTAGAAATTAGAAGTTAGTCCCTGAAAGACTTTGTACCTGTTAGTTCACCTAGGTAGATTAGAAGCCCTTTGAGAGGACTTTTGACTCCAACCCAATACCTATATCCTATAGAAACTGCATTCCCTGATATGTAAATGTGTTACCCTGACAACTGGTATCTGTGATTATAAAAACCTGTATGAATCTAACCATATTGCTGGACATTCACAGGGATATGTCCAGTCTCCTGAATAACCCCACTATTATATCTGATCTTTTTATATAAAACTATAAACTATACCTCAGTCTCTGTGTATTCTTTTATTCTCTCTATTTCCTATCAATTTCCTTATCCTCCGTGGCAACCCCTATCTTAGTGACTTGGCTCCTCGGGGAGAAGCAGCTGATCTCCTGGTGGGCCTGCCTCAACTACTCTCCCCTGCAATTTTGCTTCCTCCTCATTTTGAGTGTATTTTCCAGAAAATTTGCAAGGTAGAATGATGTAAGAAGGTAGGCTACTTGTCTTTACAATATCATATATATAAACAGTTTAGCAAACTTTCTATCATATAGCAGTTCATCAGTAAATAATCATTCTCTTCCATGTAACCATAAATAAAGAATTAAATTTATTAAAGCTGTGGTTGATTTTTGCTGTTGCTTGAGTGCTCATTAGGGTGGTTGCTGTTCTGGGGTTCTTTATCAAATTCTTGATAATTTTGTTTTGCTTCTGTTTTTACCTGAGGGAATGTCTTTTTTGTTGTTGTTGTTCTCTTTTTAAGAACTTTACTCCTGAATTCAGTTTACGTTTTACTACAGGATTTGATAAAGTGTTCATAAGTGTTCTTTTTTTTTTTTTACCATTATTATTATTAACCTTATAATTGGTAATAATTTAAGTGACTTTGTAACATTTATTGATTGTGTACTGTATTCTAGGCACTTTCTAAGAACATTGTATGTATTGCTGTGTTTAATACTCTCAAAAATTTTACGAAAGTGGAAGCTGAGACCTAGAGAGGTTACTTATTTTTTCTAGAATTAGATAAAAAGTGGCACAACCAGAATTCCAATTCCTGTCATCCTCCCCAAACTTTTAAATAATTATGTGATGTTGTCTCCATTTTAGCACCTAAAGTAAAGGTATTGCCACTTAATGTGTTTGCCTCCTTCAACTACCAGTTCCCTTCGTCCATTCTTCATATATATCAAAAGTGATATATCTAAAGCATTAATCTAATCATGTCCTTTTTTTCCTTCCCTTAAGTGTGTCTATGGCATCTCATTGTTTCTGCATAAAGTTCAATGCTTTGTCTTCATGAAATGTTCCCACTGTTTGTTTCACCCAGGCTGAACAAGGTATTCCATAATTGTGCTCTGAGAACAGCTAAACAAACTTCCATGCTAGCTTACATTAAACTGCATTGTGACACTTGGTGTATGTATTTGTTGTATATAACAGAATATGATCTGCTTGTAGGGAGAATTGTGTTTTTATTCTCTTAATGCCTGTCTTGGAACTAGTGTTTTAAAATCAACCATTTGATTAGAATGGAATACAATTAAATGTCTACTGGGAAAATGTACTACCAAATCAGAACTGTCAATCATGTTACTGATTCCAGGAAGACTGTTTAGTGTTTTGGTGTTCTCTGAGATTTCTCTGTAAGTCTGGAAACCACTTTGACGCTATGAACTTTGTAGGGAGGCTATGTATCCATCCACAGCTAGGAATTTGATGTTCCTCACTCAAGAGAGTCAGGAATAGAGGAAAAAAAATGCTGTTAAGCAACAAAATTTTCAGATACAATTAGCCATTACCTTGCCACATCAAGAAGGCCAGAAGCATAAAAATCATCTTTACAACATCTGGATTTGTCACAGAAAACCCAGGAACTGCTGAATAAAATGAATAGTATCAGGAAACATGCACAGAGTTAAATACTTCAGAATGTATTCTCCAAATTTGATTATGTTTCCAGTCTGAATTCACTCTCTATACACTGAGAATACAACGCTAAAAACAGTTGCTAAATATTATGATTCTCACACGTTTTGCATGTAGTTAAATTAGTTTTCATTCTTATCAAGCAAAAATATCTTGAGATATTCACTAAAGTCCCCGCTTCCATTCCTATCCTCTCAGCTGAAGTAAAATGCAACTGTCTGTTGATATGGGTGTTGGACATAATTAAACACAAATCTACTACAGCAGAAGAATGCCAGATTTCCCAGTGCCTAATAATTCTCATTATTCTGCCCTGGGTTCTGTCCAAATCTCTTAGGGTAAATTTAAGGAGAATCTGAAAGTGGACAGCACATTTCTTTTTAATAAAAAATGATTTCTCTAACCAAAGTTTACTCTCCTTTCTGTCACGAGTACTTAAATCTGTTTGCAAGGTATGGTGAAGGGGCTATTTATAACATCCCACTTTTTGAGTTTCCACATTCAGCTTTTCCATTATGGAATAGATAGCAAGCATATCTGAGCTTTATGTAACTGCCCTGAGAGGTCTGTTTAACTCACACATCAGTTTGCATTAATTGATGCAAGAGTAAGAAGGACTGGGAGGTTGGCAGTCCAGCATTTCCAAAGCCTGAAATTCCTTAGTCAGTAAATATATATCTCAAATTGGTATATTAGGTTATCAAAGAAATTTTAAAAACCTGGGGACTGAGAGTAAGCAGAATCTACACATTGCAAGATTTATACTTGCATGCTAATGTATTCTTAAAAGAATTTTGTTCACAAATTGCTATAGATAATGTTTTCTAGACAGGCTATTATTATTATTTTCCTGAAACCATGGTAGATGATTTGTTTAGTTTTGACACAAGTTGGATTATTTGGATCCCACAATCCTACATTTTATATGCAGTACTGTGTCTTCTTAAGACAAACTCAGTAAAGATAGATTTAATACAGATTTGTACCTCACAATCTGTCAGCATTCTTGAATATTTTATTGTCAGAACTAACAATAATAATTTTCCAGGTTCCATGTTTATGCTGGTGGTTGAGCAGAAATCACATTTAAGAATGATCCATACTTTTTAAGGTCAACATCTAAAAGAGAAGAAAAAAAAAAAGAATAAAATAACAAAGGCATGGTACTTTAGACCATGAAATTTGTCAGCTAGTGAATTATATATTCTCACATCCCTATGGGATGATAGATACATGCCTATTCTAACTGATTCTAGGAAAATGCTTATGGGACACTGATGTTTTGAATTTGAACAGTTTTAAAACCTTTCCAGTCAGTGCCCCTACAGAGAGTATTTTTCTACTGAAATTATGTATTGCAGTTTGAAATAGTGTTTAGGAATAGAGTTCACTAAGATGAATTCAGGAGAACAAATATGATTATTTGGTTTTAGTTTCAGTTGGACTTCAGGCATAAATATGCTGGCCACTATAACCAAATTTGAATCAAAGACAGAAATTTTTGTTTTATAAATATTTTAAAACCTATTCTCTGGTTGTGGCTACCAATCTCAATCTTTAATAAAACATATTGACATTGGAGGGGGATTCTAAGTAGGCCAAGTGTCTTGGTCTTTAAGAAAACTGAAGGCATAAACAAAAAAGCAAATACCATAGAAATGATAAAATGTAGAAATATAACATTAATTTTTAACTAACAGGCATATCTCATTTTCCCCAATTTTGGTTGTGCATTGATTGATCATCTCTCCAAATGAATGTGCAATATTATTGGAACATAAAGATAATATAGATTTACCTTAATAAGATTGATCAAATTTTGTTTGCGTTAGTGATAGAAGAAAATATGTTTCAGCTTTGTAACTGTACTGTTGATGACATATACTCATTTAGAAACATTATCAAATCGGAAAACTTCAATTAAAAAAAGAACTGTATTGATCAGACATTGATTAGAACTGAATTTTTTATCTACTATTTTACACCTTTGATGATTGGAAGAACTTTCTGGAGCTTCTGGCTCTGGATGTGTCCAACCTGTTTCTCCTCTAGCAGCCATATGCCCCTGGCTGTTATCACGGTTACATCTCTGGCCACACAGGGCGCATCGCACAGTGGACGGCGTGCATGTTCGAGGAACCATACCTATGCTGAAATAGCTAACGATTATAACCATACATACATGGACTGCATAAATATATCCCATTAAATCTGAACTAAGTGCAGCCCACCTCAATATTCCTTTATGTAAATGGAAAAAACAATCTCAAGGTCACTCTATCAGATATGAAAGGAACTTGCAGTAAAAACACAAAATGTTCTTAACTGACTTCAGCTAAAATCCATCTTTTGAAAAGTTTTTAAATATATACAACTAACTTATTGCTAGGGTCCTCCCAAGGTTTTGGAAAGAGTCTTTTTAAGTGAGAGCCCTGAAACTTATGTTTCATTAATTTCATGCTAAATCTATTTGTCTGTTGTATTTTATACAGAAATTAACCAGTAGAGCAGAAAAAGAAAAAGACAAATAAAGAATGATATAATAAAATTGATAAAGGGTGGGAGAACCAAAGACGCAGAATAAGTACTGAAACTTGATAAAGAGCATTCCATTAGGAATGTATCAATAACCATAGCAATAATAATAATAACTAAAAATTTTGTGACACCTACTATATGTCAGTGTGTTTTCTATCCAGGGAAAAGGCTCTAGCTATAATTGTACCATGTTAAAAACTCTTGATCTGACATTTTTTTAGGCAGAAAACCCAGTCTACTAAATCTGAAGTCCTGAGGTGAGCACCATCATATTCCCATTTTAATTCCTCATAAAGTTGAGACTTGATTCTCGTAGGGTGTGTGACTCATGTCCAAACCATCCTGTGACTCACAGGACATTGATATAGAAAGCTTCCCAGGAATCAAATGCATGGAGATGTAACCAAGCAAGATTTGGATTCAAATTAGGGAAGCATTTATTTAATACCTACCCCATGATAAATTCTTCAACAAATATCACCTTAATAGACTTTGTAATAAATTCTTACAAAAATATTATCTTTATATTCACTTCTCAAACAACAAATGAATTCCCATTGATATATATGAAGTTCATAGAGACTTAACATTAAAGCCAAATGGAGTAAATCTTCCAGGTAATCTAGAATATTTGGAGCACTTTCATCTATTCCCATTTATAACTATGAATTTAATAATTATTTTAAAGTCAGAATGTGTTCAAAAGCTATATATGGAATTTTCTTTTGGTCTTCTTATTATTTAGTTCAGGGCTGGCAACCTTTCTGTAAAGAACCAAATATTTTCAGGCTAGATGTTGTCTGTTACCACTACTCAACTCAGGCCTGACCATGTTCTAATAAAGCTTCATTTACAAAAACAGAGAACAAACCAGATTTGGCTCATGGACCCCTGTGTAGTTAATTCAATTTGAAATTTTAAAAATAGTTGTTAATAACATCAGACAATATCTATATTTATTTTATGGGCAATTTAAGTAGCTCTTCAAGTAAAAGCTGTTACTGTTATAGTTGTAACAGACTGAATGTTTAAGTCCCCCCAAAATACATATGTTGAAATCCTATCTCCCAATGTAATGGTATTAGGAGATGGGGGTGTGGCCTTTGGGAGGTGATTAGTCATGAGGGCAGAGATCTCTTGAATGGGATTTGTGCTCTTATAAAAGAAGCTTGAGAGACACACCTTGCTGCTTTTACCATGTGAAGATGCAGCAGAGAGAAGGATCCTCCCTGAACCAGACCTTAGAATTCCCAGACTCTAGAAACCTGAAAAGTGAATTTCTGTTGTTGCCATCCAGTCTATAGCATTTTGTTACAGCAGCCCAAACAAACAAGGACAATGATATTTGCCTGGGCAATCACTTGAGAACCTATTATTTAGCATATGTCACAACTCCAATGTCTATAGATTATTTAGAATCCTTTAAACATAGTTAAGTTGTCCAAAAATATTTCATTGAATTAAATGGACCCTTAGAGGAGATTAAATAGTATAGAAACCCCACAAAGTTAACTAGTGATGATATTCATAAAGTAAAGGTTGGGAATGAGCAGACAAGTGGAACCACTGTTCTAAGTAATGCGACTTTCTCTAAAGATGGTGCAAATTGCATGAACTCAGATTTCTTTCTTAAATGGGAAATTGCTATGCTTAAAAAGTTTTATTGTTTGAACTAACAAACATGGCTCATGAAAAGGGGGCTCTGGTATTTTATTTGTTAATAATTTGAATATGTTGAATTGGATAAAGCATATATCTCTGTCCGCTGCTATGTTTCCCTGTTTTTCTGTTTGTTTTGTTTTGTTAGTTATTAAGTAATGAGATTACAGTGAGGATATGATTGTGCTAACTGGTCAACTTAATGAACAGTGAGATCATTGTAAAGTTTGTGACTTTTTTGTTGCTATAAGTAAAACTTACATAAAGTAAACGAATATCCTCTCAAAGCCTGTAATTATTAAAAAAATACTTAATGTCTATAGAATAATATAAATTACTATGAAAATTTGAAAGAAAAATCACTTTGAATAATGCAAAAAACCATGTTCCTTAGTTGATTTCTATGCTAGAACAACTAACCCTGGGTGAAAACAATGGTAATGATAATAATTATAATTCTGTTCACTCTGCTATCAATATGGCTTTTACTTTGCAGATACTTACTCAAGATCTCACTGTCCCTCTAATGCTAACTAGCAGGTAAATACAAAACTCAAAGCCTGCTTGGCTATATCAATGATATTTTTACAGGTTACAGTACTATTTACTAGCAATTGGATGCACATAAAATTGTTGCATAGCTTATGGTTCTTAGCATATAATTTTAACAATAAATAAATGCTTTCCATTCCAGTAAAATGTGAAGATTTCTTAGAAAAGTAATGCAAGGAAAAAGAATTACTGTTGCAAACATTAGCTTTTATATATTTATCAGTCAAGGACGCAGATACTTAAGTTTCTTATACTACTTAACTTTGAAGAAAACAATTTATAGCACCTGTATGAAGCAATTTACATGCCAAATGATTCATGCGTATCTTTCACAAACATAACATAGTGCTAGATTCAAGGGAAAGGGCTATCAAAATGTTATATCTCATGGATTAAAATTTTGGATTAATTTGATAGGCTACATACAATTTCTATATTCATAGAAACACATGGGTAATTTATGGTATAACATCTTGCTGGGCAAATGTATATAGCCTCTTTATGTTGTCTCTGTCATAATGAAAATGTAAATGCATCCGGTGGTATCTAAAGTTAATTGAAATTGCAAACCCCTAGTGGAAGGCCTTGGTGGCTGGCATCTTGCCTGTGTATTAAAATCGTGAGGGTGTCTATGGAACTCCCATTCTCACATACTGTACCATCCTCCCACTATATGGGATTTATATTGGTTTTTAGTTTTTATTGTTGCTGCCATTGTCCTGTTAAAATGTCACTTTCTGAAGTGCAGCATTAGGCAGAGAATAGCTTCTAGAAATGACATTTCAAAAGTACTGATATACTAGAATTTGGCTTCATTATTTTTTTTTCCTTTTTCAAAGCAGAATATCTAAGGCATGGCATTCTCCAAAACTATAATTGCAAGGCAAAAGATATGGCAAAAAGTCAATAGCAAAATCACCTCCCTTCTACCAAAAGGAAGTTCTCCTTTCCCAGATATTCAGATATTGGTCCTCTGGAGCTGGGACTAGTAAGCGTTCAGTGCATGAGAAAGGGAGGGGTGGAATACATGAGATGCGATGTCCTTAATGTTTACATGCTATGTAATTACTGCAGAACAAAACCTAAAACTTCACTTTACCTCATTATGTTTGAGTAGGTTTTATTTCAAAATAGAACAGGTATGACCCTTGTTAGAATATTTCCCTTATAATACTACAGACACTGGTAAGATGTGCCTGGTTCTGCAGGCTCACCTACAATTGCTCATAAGCAGGTCCCAAACCCTCAGGAATTTTACACTGTGGTCCAAAATGAACTCAGACCATTCAGGATTTGAAGGGGAAAATTTACATATTATGCCCCCTCCTCAGACAGAATGTCATCAAATATAAAATCCCTGGAACCAGTACACTATCACAAATGAACCGTCACAAATGAAATCGAACTCCTTTGAGCAGACACAGGACATTGTGTAATAGTAGCTACTGTAAAATGTAAAAATTTTCCTTCAATACCTTTCAAACGGATGTAGAAATCAAGGCATTGTGTTTTCTGTAATCTTTTTATTAATTTTTCATTAGCAGATTTAATTCAAGGTTCTCAGCCAGAGCCACTAAATTAATAAAAGTAAAGGCCTTTGGACTAGAGGGAATCTGGAAGATCAAAGGGAGTCAATATCCCTGGTAAGAAACAGACACCAACATCAACCACTTAGTCCAAGGCAGTGATAAAAAATGTTAATGCAGTGATAAACATTTAAATTTAGCTTGTTCATGAAACTGATGAAAATATAGAACAGATAAAATCTCTCTTACTAGGAATACTAAGAAAAATATGAGGTAAACTCATACTAATAGAGAAAGATGCTAAAAGACGTCTTCTACAGCAACACTTCGAATTCAGAATTTTATAGGTTTTGTAGTACATTTAGGATGAATATATTTAAGGCGTTGAGGGAATAGGGGACAAGGATAGATTGAAGCAATAGAAAGGAATATGGATAAAGATGTTATAAAGAATATTTATGAAGATTTTTGCAGAAAATACATTGCAATGTAATGTCTCATAGATAACATTTCTAAATGTAAAAGTCAGACTAACTAAAAAAACACACAGCAACAACAAAACTAATGGATAACTAATGGATTAAGTAGCAGGTCATACTGAATTACCATTGGCTGGTAAAATTAATGTTTTCTAACCACTTCCAAGTCTGCAGGGCTTTTAATCTGTTTTTATTGTATTAACCTCCAAAACAAAAAGTAAGACACTAATAGCAACAACAAAAGGATGAAATATATCCTTAAGAAGATTTTTTTTACAATAATGGAATTTTTGTATATGCTACCAGATGTGGAGACTTCAATTTAGATTGTGCTTATTACCACTATATATAACCATTTCAGTGATCCTACCATGCACACAATGGGGTTATAAGGAAGTGCTATAATGCTAAATTACTGTTAAGATCTTTTCTTATTTTTTCTATTTTTATTATGTTGTTATTACAGGTTAAGAAAAGCAAATGATTCCTTAATAAATGAAACTTACAAGAGTTCATTTTTGGTTTTGATTTTATTATATATCTGTAAGTCATAAGCAAGGTTGGCAAGAGTTCTAATTTCTCTTTCACCTATTGGAGAAAGTGCTTAAATGAGCTAAAACAGTGAAAATGCAAAAAAATCAATGGAAGTAGAATATCTTGATAATCATGAGCAGTAAAAATGACCATATTGGTCAAATGAGGGATACATTTTTTTAAGTTTAAGCAAACTAAAATCATTCTTTTGAAACTTTTTTTTCAGGAAACTTCTCCTAAAAATATTTTAATTTATCTCCAAATTGAGCATCTTACAGCACAACTACTCATATTACCTTTATTTTTATGAAAGTACAAAGTTACTGTCTTTGCACTTAAATTTATGCCAAATGGAAATAGAGTTGGATTAAAAACAGTTTACTTCACAAATTTTTTGGCTTCATATTACATTTCTAATTAAAATCCCAGTATGTTATTTGTGTAAACATGACCTAAATTTCAGTGTGCTCTTTAAATTTTTAATGAAGAACATACTTTTAGTGTCTATCTCAGAATAGTGCCCTATTTCATTTAATATTAGAACAAGAAAAATATTTTGAAAAGAACAAGCATATTCATAAAATTTTCTATTTGTAAAGATGAAATTCAAACCCAGATAGCATAGATCCAGAGTGATGTGTGAATTGAGCATGGAAGATTAAGGCATTTGTGGACTCTTAACTCGCGACTCTGATGTAGTTGGGATGTATAAAAATAAACATGGTCTACTTCAGCGGGCTTCAGAGATAGCTGTGTGTCTCTCACATATTCATTTATGTTTAGGAGGTACATATTGAACAATAGCCAGGGAACAAACCAATTTTAAGAACAAAGGTCCAATTGTTGATGCAATTCATGATTCCACAAGGCAAAGTAGAAGATGGCAGGTGACAGTTGAGTCTTTTGAGGAGATATGTAAACAACTATGGAGTTACAAGATCAGAGTTATTACTTAAAGAAATCTTATGCTTATGGCAGTGATTGAGTTAAGCAGAAATATGAGAAACTGCGTATTTAATCTCAACAGTGTTTTGGCAAAAGTGAGCTTTAGAGTCTAGAGCTATGATACTGACACTCTCTTGCGCTGGCTTAGAAACAACTTGGCAGAGGTCCTACATCTGGTGTTATAATCTGGCTATGTTCGGGGGAAAAAGATAACTAGACATAATAAATACAGTAAAAATAGCTGAAGAAACTAAATAAGCACGATAATTAGTATATTCATTACCTGATGCAGCTAAACTTTTCTTCCTCTTTCTTCATGAAATAACATACCTAGGTTATAAATAACATTGTTTCTCCATATAATTATTTTTTCAATGCTTATTTGTTTTTCAGTCAACATATGTTACATTTGTGGGGCTTTCACTCATTTTGGGATTGACCCTGAGTATTTCCAACCTTGAGTGGAGCACAAAGCAAGAGTAGAAGTGCAGGCTTGGCCAGTTTTCAGAATAAGCAGAAGTTTATTCTTTTAAGTGCTTATATAATAAGATATTAGTTTCCAAAAAGCTCCAAGTATATTGTGAAGTTTGGTAAGACTAAAAAGTCTATATCAAGCATCTGAATTAGAATAGATGTTCCTCTGGTTTCATTCTGTTTTTAAGAAACGGCTCTTGATTAACTAGCATATGGTGATGGAGGTGGTATCCAGTGATATCTGACCACAGGAACCAAGCTACCATCAGTGGTTGTTCTTTCCTCCATTGTTCATTTCCTCCTATCAATTGAGTACAATCAACAGTGCTCAATCTTTAAATGAAACTACATCTGAGGAGTGGGCCTGAGCATTTACTGAAGTCATATGTATATGTCATGACACATACCTCACATTGTCACCGGGCCTACTGCTGCCACAGTGTTGACTTTCTCTCAGTATACCCTCATGATCTCATGGAGAGTTCCTTATCACCACTTGAATAAATGTTTTTAAAAAGGTGCACAATACATAGCATGCATGCAGTGCAGACACTAGCCTACTATGTGGCTAATACATTACAGTAGCATTCAAAAATATGATAGACAGAAAATAAAGAAATGCTGAGCTTAAGTGATCCTCCTTCCTCAGTCTTCCAAAGTGCTAGGATTACAGGCACTGATTACAGTTACCACACCCAGCCTAGCCCATTGATGTTTAAAATTATTTTTGATATATTTGAATTAATATTTACCAAGTTTGTCACTGTTTTCTATTTATTTTCCTTTTTCTTTATTACTATTTTGTATTCTATTTTGTCTGCCTTTTGTGGTTTTAAATTAGCATTTTAATAGTGGGATCATAATCCCACTGAATAGGATATGAAAGCAGTGCCTGGCACATGGTATAAACACATTATTGTACCTGTTCTTACCACAATAACTAGAGGTACACAAGCACTATACTGGACCTCTTATATGTGGTGGAGTAGCAATTTACCCTTGATAAAATAAATACTTACTGTCTGGGCTTGGTTGCACATGCCTGTAATCCCAGCACTTTAGGGGGACAAAGTGGGAGGATTGCTTGAGATCAGGATTTCAAGACCAGATGGGCAACATAACAAGACCCCAACTCTACAAAATATTTTAAAAATTTAAAAAATTATCTAGGTGTGTTGGTGTGCACTTGTAGTCTCAGCTACCAAGGAGGCTATGGAAAGAGATTGCTCGAGCCCAGGAGTTCAAGGCTGAAGTAAGCTGTGATTATTCCACTGCGCTCTAGCCTGGGTGATAAAGTGAGATCCAGTCTCTCTAAAAATAAATAAATAAATAAAAACAAATACTTATTAAATTCATTTTACTTGACCCTGTTCCTTATGCTTCTGCTAATGCTACCATCTTTGGGCTTAGTAAACACCTTACATTATTCAGGTGAAATAGTGTCTGTGCTATAAAATAGAGATGAGTGTATTAATTAATGAATCCACTGTTTCCTGACACCTGCACGATGAGTGCAAGAAGTTAACGGGTGTCCTAAGCACACATTCAGACAGGACTCAATAACAAGACACCAATTCCATAAAAATATACATTTTGGTTATGAGTCACACTAAAGAATCCCTCAACCAACTGAACTGAACAATCCCTCAACCAATCTTTTCTTTATAAGAAAATATGTGAATTGGATAGTAGAGTAGGAAAGTTATAATGCTACTTTTGCTTATTGATCAGTTTTAGAAAGAGGAATTTAGCCTCTAAATGATTTCCATTTTTTTCTTTCTTCCTTTTTTGGCATTAACTGCAAACAGATTTGGTACTATTAGCCTTTAAGATTTTGGTTATAGGTTGCCACATATAGATGAAGAGTTCCTGGGCATGGATGCAACTGCTGATGGGAACCTTGTGTACTCCTCTTTGAGGAGCATGTGGGTCACGTCCCTTTATCCCAGAGTTATTTAGGCTAGAGCATAGTTTGGATATATAAGAAAGAAGAAGAATTATGTATATAATTATTTCGAAGTCAAAACAGTAAGGTGCAACATTCACTTTTATTTGATTTTGTCTTACTAGAACATAAATAGCTTTCAATTTTCAGTAATCCCAAGTTGTATGAATTTGAATAAAGGTAGGGCTCTACCTTCTACTATAAAAGCCAAAGGGGTCCAGAACTGTCTTTTGGCTACTGTGAGCTCAAACAGTGGACCGTGGCCTTGTCTCAGTCAACCAGTGGCTCCCAACAGACGTTGATGCTGTTGTTAGTTAAAGAAAGTCTTAGGACATTTCACAGAGGTATTATTTATTGAGGGGTGCTAGCATCCTCTGGATGACAGACCACTCAATGGAACAATCTCAATGACATAATCCCCACCAGACTGCTCCTAGGTTGTAAAGATGGGCATATTTTTGGCTGCCTGGCTTCACTTATTTCTTCCCATAGTCTCGGCCTAATTCTCTAAGATTCCCATGCTGATTCTTGAGCTACCTAATATCGTTGCATTGAATTTCCTTTCTGCTTAAGTTCACCTCAGTTGATTTTGCTTGTTAGTAATCTATTAGTAAAGCTATCACATGGAATATAGCCCATGAAGAGTCTGGCACCTGGCGAGCATGCTGTAAATAATAGTTCTTATTCCATTCTTACTATTTCCCTTTGACACTATGGAAATTACATATAGCTCTGTTAATAACATATTCAGTAAAGGTAACATTAGCAACTAGAACAAAAGAAGTATAAAAATAATTGTCAATATATGACATTTTATGTGTAACTCACATATGGTTCAAAATGGTTGCTTTTGATACATAACTCTTCCCTAACCAGTGACTGAGGGACTCAGAATTCTTGTATATTATAGCTCTGCTGACTTTAACACATGGTTTTAAGGGTGCTGAGCTTGTCTACATAAGCTGGTGGAATGAGACAAAGCACAGAGTATCCCACATGGGAAGTTTCCATAACCTGGAAATATTGCATGTCACTTCTGCTTCCGTTCCATTTTCTGGAACTCAGTGACATGACCACACAAAAATGCAAGGGTAGCTGAAAAATGCTGTCTATTCAATTCCTTAAAGGTATAAAAACAGATTTGACAAATCTGTTACAAATAATAATCATCCTTTTATAGTTTCTAAGAACCAGTAACATTCTAAGTAGTTTATATAATCTAACTCATTAAATCATCTAAACAACAATGAGAAATAGACAATATTTCACCTACGTATGCATCATGTATAAAATGATGTAATTTAGGTTTAGAGAATTTAACTTGTTTAAGGTTGCATAGCTTTGTATCAGGAAAACTGAAAAATGTGACTAGATGATTCTGCCTGATAAACTGATGCTTCTTACTCTGATACACTACCTTTTACTTTGCATCAAAGCTATGACATCAATCATATCAAATAGGCTTAAAAACAAGACCATAATTGAATCACTATTATTTTTGACCGAAACCTTTTTACCAAGAGTTACATGGTAAAATAGCCAATAATATATTTTAATTAGACCAGAAAAACATGAATGGTCAGATGTTTGCATGGATGTGCATCTCCTACTTTTGTTACATTATTTGCAACATTTGAGTTACTGCCTAGTAAAAATCACTTAACATATACCACTTAAAAATCCTATATTGAGTTATAGGTCTAAAAAATAATTATTTAATCTTTGGCAAATAGACCAAAGGGCATCAGGAAAATCCTGATGATTTATGTTGTAATATTTCATGGGATAAAAGTGCAAATGCAAAGATATAATGTTGTCAGCCGTGTGTATTCATCTGTGGATTTGACCCACTGTGAATCAAAAATAGTTGAAAAAATTTTTTCGCCTATACTGAACATATGAAGAATTTTGTTGTTTTTATTTCTGAATCAATACAGTATATATTGACATAACATTTATATTGTATTAGCATTATAAGTAATCTAGAAATTATTTAAAATATATGGGAATTAGCCAAGCATGTTGGCGCATGCCTGTAGTCCCAGCTACTTGGGAGGCTGAGGCAGAAGGATGGCTTGAGCCCAGGAGTTTGAGGTTGCTATGAGCTAGGCTGATGCCACAGCACTCTAGCCTGGGCAAGAGAGTGAGACCCTGTCTCAAAAAAAACAAATAATATATATATATATATATATAGGAGTATTGCCTAAGTTATATGCAAATATTACACCATTTTGCGTCAGAGACTTGAGCATCTGCAGATTTTGATATCCAAGGGAGGGGACTGCAACCAATTTCAAAGGGAGACTGAAGGACTATATATACTTCTATCTAACCTCCCACGAAGACTAGGCCATTTACTTGAGAAAGTTGCTTTTTTTTTTTTTAATTTCAGCATATTATGGGGGTACAGATTTTAAGGTTTCAATAAATGCCCTTTCCCCCCCTCCCCCCACAAGTCTGAGTTTCCAGCATGACCATCCCCCAGATGGTACACATCTCACTCATTATGTATATATATACTCACTCCCCTCCCCCCTCCCCCATGCCCAATACCCTATTACTGTAGTACATATGTGTCCACTTAGGTGCTGCTCAGTTAATACCAGTTTGCTGGTGAATATATGTGGTGCTTGTTTTTCCATTCTTGGGATACTTCACTTAGTAGTATGGGTTCCAGCTCTAACCAGGAAAATATGAGATGTGCTATATCACCGTTGTTTCTTAGAGCTGAATAGTACTCCATGGTATACATATACCACATTTTATTAATCCAT